>JAULBS010098853.1:5269-16384 GCA_032355785.1 Symmetromphalus regularis | reverse complement strand
TATGTATGACTGTATACCGCCACCACCTGTAATGTTGTATTCTGATCGTGATTATAAAATAATTAACTGCTTGTTCCGGTCTTTGTAATATAATGATTTTTCTTCCAAGTGTCATTGGCACATTTAAAAAAGGAAAACCCAAAAATAAAATATATAAATAAAATAAATAATAATAAAATACAAATAAATAAATAAAATAATAATAATAATTAATAAATAAAACATCAAAAAACTACATGTTGAGTTGCTACATTAGAGGTTATTCACGTGACATCATTTTTAACACGAGATGTTAGAGGTATGCTAAAAGAATTTCATTACAAAGTATTCTTGCCATTATAACTCACATATGTATTTGTCTCTAACTTGTGCTAGAAACTTTTACTGACACAGACAATAAAATTAATACTATTCAGTGCCGTAGCCAGCATTGAGACAGACTGCCTCGTCTGTTTTTTTTTCGTCCATGTTTATAAAACAGTATGAATCTACTTTATATGGGGCCCCCTACAGTTCTGCCTCGTCTGTTTTCAGCCTTTGACTACAGCCAGGGCTGCTGTTCTCAAAACAGTAGAAGAATAACGGTGAAATTATTTTGGAACCAGTGGTCTGTTTCTCTAGTTTGAAAACCAATGGGAAGTAATATAAAGCCGGAAACTGACTGTTGTTGTTCATCAGTGCATCCATGCATCCACCCATCCCATCCTCCCAACCAAAGTTCGTTTTTTGTTTTCGTTTATTCGTAACGACACTATAGTACATCGATTTAGCTAATGGATATCAAACATTTGGTAATTTTGATATGTGTCCAGGTTGAAAATGCGATGTGCTACCACTGGAGCATTGAAGCTCGCTAGTCCAGGGATCATACATTAGACTATGCAGTTAACGCTTGTTCTTCCACCGCAGTAAATGCCTGCTCATATTTCGATCAAAAGATTCAAAACGTTTTACAAATCCCGCCATTTTTTACCCATTGAAGTTAGATCTTAATTTACTTACAACCACCCCATTTAACACGTAACATTTTTTTTCTTTTTTAATTATCCCTTTTAAAATTCCCAAATTCCGCCTCTATTTCCATATATTTAACTATTAATTGATCATTTACGGTAATACCATCCTAAAATTATCTCCCTTCAAACCTCTCTAAGTGATCTCCCATGTTGTTGTAGCAACAAAACGCATTTTATTAAATGTTTGCTTGTTCCGTAAAATAATAAAACTGGTAAGTATTCATATGATGATAATAACGTGGATGACTGATCATATGTTTACTAAATTGATTTTAAAATTTCCAAATCATACATAACTGTAGACAGAAATTAAATAAAACACAATTAATATTACTTTGCTATATGAATTCGTGTGTTACGTGTTTTCGATATAATATACATATCTGTTTTTACTGATAAAGTTTGGGATTAACTTTTGTTTAATAATGGTTGGTAAAATGTTCATTAGCTGTAGTGGATTCAGAGTGGTCCAGGGTTCTGGACCCCCACCCACCGTTATTTTTTTTTACATTTTACAAATGTAAGGACGTGAAAATTAACCATTACCATCCCATTTTAACCTCCCCCTTTCCAAACATAAAATTCACTACCATTTATTATCAAATTTATGTCCCAAGTGAAATAACTTGATAATAACTGGTAACTCATTTAATATCTATCAGTCTATGTGTGTAATTATCATTATGAATAAATTACATAAACAAAATGAATTTTATATTTAAAATACACAAAACGTTTGAAGTTTGAATTTGATGTGCATAACTTGATGTATATACATAAACATAAACATATACACTTACATATATACACACACACACACACACACACACACACACACACACACACACACACACACACACACACACACACAATTACACACACCTACACACATATACACACACATATTTAGCTTAAATTAAATTTTAACTTAATGTATGTATATACCATATTAAAAATGGGTAATATCACTTTTTGGTTTAATGTTTTGTATATAATTATTTTAATTTATAAATTTAATTTTCAGAGATGGGTATTTTGGTAATAAAAACTTCCCATCATTTATAAATTAGACAACCATATGTAGTATTGCTAATATTGTGAATTTTGTTATTTAGAAACATTTTTAAGATGGCAGACATCGAAACAACATCAATGCACTATGACACTGTTGTTAGTGAGATGAAACAGAAGCCACATCCGTACATCAAGAAGATGTTTGACAGGGAGAAAGAGGAAAACATTCTGTAAGATGCATGACATTGTTTGTTTTTATTTTAACGTATATATCCTGATCTGATAGCAGCAGCCATAAATTCTATATTTATTTATATGTACATGTGTGCATGTATATCACTGGTGTAGGAAGCGGGGAGGCAAGGGGTCATATGCACCCACGCTCCACTTTTTAAATATTTTGTATATATATTTATTTATTTTCTAATGTAAATATAATTATGTGTCTGTGGGTTACACACTTTTTTGGCACCTTCCTTTACCACTGTATATGTTGTGTATGCATAAAAATAGAAGTAATATGACCATCTGACTTTTATTACATTTATGTAAAAATTAAAGGGGCATTCTCAGTTTCTCATAGTTGCACAATGTGGCAGTCCTCCCAAAAATGTTTTTGTTGATGGTGCATTTAAAAAAAACATTCCCTCAATTTCATGCTCAGATCAATAATTATCAATTAAAAGCAATTTACTAGAAGAAAAACATGGAGAAATAATTAAAAGTGCGTCGGACAGGAATTGGTGGCAGTCTTCCTAATAATATTTATGTTGAAATGTAGAGTATACCATCCATACTTATTTAATGTATGGTCAGCACAGACTACTGAGTTTGTTTGTTGGTTATCTAGACCCTGTGGTTATCTGCGATCATGGAAAATTGATGGAATTTGCGTAATTCACATTGTGAAATGGAATTTGCATTTGAAAACAGAATTGTTTTTCAGCAAAATATTTAAAAAAAAAATCGTTTTACTATTGTCACACGCTGTAAAACTGATGATTTGTCAATGTATAGTACTGTTGGTAGTGTTGACAAACACATGGTTATATTTATTTACCAAATTTATTTGGATTTCCGCTTGTCATATTTTACCTGTGCAATGAGGACAGTCGTTTGCATGTTTATTGTTGCTGTCATTCAACATTTGCACAGTTCAGCCAGTCACATAGGCCTACATATAAGTAACATTGCAATATTAGTAACAGCAGTGATAAAAATAAATGTTTTTAGTGGTTTCATTTTGTTTACAATATGTTAATGCTAATCTCCTATTAATAAAACTTGCACAATAATTTTTTTTTTATTTAGTTGTTGAATTGTAATTTTTGTTCCTGATCTGGTCTCTCTCCACTTATAAACAGCATATTGCAGGTGACATCAAACGATGTGTAATGAGTAGTTTCGTTGGCTGAGTACTGCATTTAGTGTTGGTCAAAAAGTCCAAACTTAAACGAAAATACCAAGAGACTTACTTTGCTTTACGTGAATGGGGACAATGAGGGTAGATTCAAATAATTATTTCTTACAGTTATGACTAAATTAAAGAAGCATAAATAAATAACATTTTCTGCTATTAAATAGCCAGAAATTATTTCATTTATGTTGTTAATTAAACATATTTTATTCCTGAAATGGAAATGAAGTGGAATTCACAAAAACACGAAAGGGAAAATAGCTTTTTTTGAAACGGAAAATCACTGGGTCTAGGTATCACATAAATCTGATAATACAGTGATATATCAAAACTGGCCTTGTCGCTTACATTTCCATTTACAAGAATCAATCTGCTGTCAGATTAATAGCCAATATAAAACAAATTGATGGCAGATGCTATACGATTGCATATTTCCATGCTTATATCCATTTAAGGTTAAGCTGACCTGGGCAGTATGGCTACCCAGAACTGTTATTAATGTATTATTAGCTCAGATAAAATATATTTGAAAGGGGGGAAGAGTGGGTGGGGTAAAATTAATGTTTTCAAGAATGACAGTTTAGGATTATGTGTATTTTAATAAATGTTACTTTATGCACTACCCTGCAGTATTTAAAAAAGACTAGAATTAGTATTTGTTTTAATGAATGTTACTTTATGCACTACCCTGCAGTATTTAAAAAAGACTAGAATTAGTATAAGTTTTAATGAATGTTTTATAAAGACTATAAAGGATTGTTTGTTTAATGACAATCCAGCACATTGTTTATTCATCGGCTGTTAGATGTCACAACTATGGTGTTTTGCAACTCATGGTCTTTTGAGGAAACCCACTGCCAAATAGTCTACTGTTTTTGATCAGTACTTAGCAAAGGATCTTTTTTATGCACATACTACAGAATTTGATAAACCATATACCAATCACTGGTCGGTGCAAGTAGCATACACATACCTATTCCGCCTTGAAATGACTAGCAGTCTCTAGTCATCGTATTTAGAGAAAACTGCTACTAGGTTACTCTTTCTGATTAGCAACAAAAGATCTGTTATATGCTCTTTCTCACACACAGGATATCACATACCACGGCCTTTGATAAATGATTAGCCAAACAGTGGTCTGTGCAAGTGGTGTACACCTACCCACTGAGCCTTACAGAGAACTCATTCTGGGTTGGAGCCAGAATAGAAATAAAAAAAATTCCATGCCTCAACTGAGATTTGATCCCAGTTCTTTCCAGCCATTAATCCAGCAGCTTAACTACAATAGCACTGTAATGAATGTTTTATGTACCACTCTGTGTGCACACAATATATTTGGTAGCATACACATATGATTATATTTTAATGTTTTATGCACAGTGATGGGTTAAACATTAGGGGTGCAATGATATACCAGTATACCGGTGTGTAGTCCAGACATATACCAGTATACTGGTATGTAGTCCAGTCATAATACCAGGGCCCGTGCATTTTTTAGAGGGGACCTTTTTTTATGATTGAAATTCATTACTGACGTCCCTTTGATGAAAATTAGCCTGGGAGTCTTTTTTTTACACCTGTCGTGAATATTGCAATACTTGCCGAGCATCATACATACAGCGATATGGTTTCATGTATTGAGATATATCTACAGACATGGCGGAACAGGGTGTCTGGAGGGGGGTGCCCCCTCAATAATTCTGAATCAAGCATAACCTTGTATCTACTTAAACATGGCGCCTCGAGTCTAGATCTTTTAGCCCCCCAATGTCTCTGTTAGCCCCCACAATATCTCTGTTAGACCCCCACCCCCCAATGTTCAGCCTGATTTACCTAATGAGTATCCATCTATAAAAATCTGTGACTATGACAGTAAGTTATAAAAATAAAAGTTAAACTTAATTAAAACATAAAAATCTTCTATGTCTGTATATTCTCTTTTTTCATCAGAAATTGGTGCAGTACTGCCTGTCTGAGATATGTTTAGTAATTAGTATGATATTATCAAAATATGACTTTATCACATCTTGGTAATTAAACAAACTGTATTGCGGAATGTATTACAATACGGGTTTGCTGTATCGCAATATGGTTTAGGCCGTATCGTTGCACTCCTATTACACATAGTTTAATAAATGTTGTTTTATACATTATCTTGTAGAATGCAAATGATTTTCTGACAATTATTTGAATAAGTATTGTTTTCTGCACTGTTCTTTAGCATAAGAAACAAAGGGTATGTAGCTTGTTTGTGTTTTACCGTTAATTGTTCTGTGTTTTTACCTGTTTAATGATAATTTCTTGTTACGCTATTTTAATGAATGCTGTTTTATTTTGTGTCATCTGAAATACTACCCAGTGGCGAATCTAGGTGGGGGCCCCAGGGGCCCAGGCTCTCCTGAATTTTGCGATTTAAATAAGATTAAAAAAAATTATTGTTATTTTTTTATTATTATTTTTTTAACTTTAAAGAATCCGAGCATTCTTTAGGGGCCCCTTAAATGGATTTTCTGGATCCGCCACTGCTGCCTAACTAACTATGTGTATTTTAAAACCTCTTTTGTTTTATGGTATATATGTGACCATTTGCGAAAAAGGGCACAGAGGAGCAAAAAATAAAATATTTTATTGCATTTTCTTATAGTTAGTGGTCAATTGTAAAGATATTTATATAGCATTTTCAGCAATTAAAATGTAAAGGAAAGAAAAGGTTTATTTGTTTAAATTAATTACACCCCAGCATGTTTCTGTTCAGCATCTATTAGATGTCGGACATACAGTCAGTGTTTTGAAACTTGTCTATTAGAAGAAACCTGCTGCTGCCACATAGGGTGTTCTTTTGTTAAGAGCAAGTGATCTTTTATATGCACCATCCCACAGGCAGGACAGCACATACCTTGGCCTTTGATAACCAGTTGTGGACCACTGGCTGGTGTAAATGGTGTAACCTGTCCAATAATATCATTCTGAGATAGAGCCAATATCGCGATTAAACGTCCCACACTTTGAATGACATGTGTCTGATAGCTTTACCAAAGTGCCACAGAGCTGGTGAAATTAAACTATAATAAAACAAATGAAACCCAACAGAAACCTCTTTTCTTTCCATTTAATATTTCAAATACATTCATATAGATACGATTTCTGATTAAAAATATCCTGAACATGTGTGACATCGAAATGTATGACGTCCATTCAAATGAAAAAGTTTTTTTATTTAACAATGCCTAAAGAGCACATTAATTTTTATCTTATCATCAGTTCAAATGGCATTTTCTGTCAGTAATGTAACCTCCTCTGTACTCTTTATCACAGACGTGTTAACATATAATGGGAGATGGCCTAATGCTGAATGTATTTTAATGAATGCTATTTTACGTAGCTTTTTTCATAGCACGGGGTAAGCATGCTCTTCTTTACTCACAAATTGCATAATTTTGTGGTGGATGGTGTCTCATATTTTCCACTTGCTAACATTATATTTATGAGAACTGCATTTTATTGTACAGTTATATTTGTGTGAAATATATCAATGTGTTTATAACAAATTTGTAACAAAATTTCAAAGTTCATAAATGTTTATAACAAATTTATAACAAAATTTCAAAGTATATAAATTTACAAATATTATAAGAAATAAAAAAAACCCACAATTTCACAAATTAAAAATTATAAATAGATAAATGTACATGTTAATGTTGTAAAACAAAATTTATACACAATAAATTTATCACTTTGAAATTTCAAATACATGTTTTTAAATATGCAAATGTTCAGTTGTAAATAAAATATTTACAGATTTATGACAATAAAAATTCTAAGTATATGATTGTACAAATTAAAGTTTAAAAAGAAATTTAAATGTAATTAATTTATAATGATAAAAATGTATTTTAATCTTCCTGTGTATGGTATTTCTGGTGGTTTTAACTAACTGTAAAATCTGTATTACTGTAAATATTTAATATATATGTAATAATAGTAGGACTACTGGTAATTTTTTTCAATTTTATTAAGTTAATTTGGAACATTATTATGGAGAGGCTAGTAGTACAACATTTATTTATCTTCAGCAAAAAAAAATAAAAAAAAAAATAATAAAGAAATCTTGGTGTTCAAATTTAAACTAAATACACATCAATCATTATGATAAATACAGAATTTATAATATTATTATTATCATTTTTATAATTCTTATTATTTGTTATTGTTTTTTAAATTATTTTTGTTATTGTTTTGTTATTGTTAATGATAATAAGTTCCTTAATTCCAAATAAATAGCATCTTTATTGAGTTAACAAGTTATGCTTTTTTGATTTAAACAAAAACATATATTCTGTTATTTATTTGTTATTACTAATCTATATATATATTATTATTTTATTATTTAAAAGATATATATCTTTTAATGACACCACTAAAGCACACTGATTTAATAATAACATATTTTAGATGTAAAACATTTGATAATTCTGACACGTAGTGTTCAGAGAAAACCTGCTCCATTTTTCCATTAGCAGCAAGGGATCTTTTATATGCACTTTCCCAGAGACAAAACAGCACATACCATGACCTTTGATATCCCAGTCATGGAACACAGGTTGGGCATAAACCCAGATAATGAGTCCACAGGTGGGATTAGAACCTTTGAACAAAGCACCTTAGGTCCGCAATACCAAGCTAGATCCTCCCTCATTTTATATACAGTCAAACCTGCCCATATGACCACCTGTATATAACGGTCACCTGTGTTAAAGGGTCACCTTTATTTTCTCCCAAATCAGCTAATTTAGTATAATATAACCAGTATTAAGAAGCCACCTGTGTTAAACAGCCACCTTTATTTTCTCCCTAATCATGTAATTTAATATAATTTAACCTGTTTTAAACAGCCACCTGTTTTAAGAGGCCTCATTTTCTTACTCCCTTGTGTGGCTGCTTAAGACAGGTTTGACTGTATTAATTAAATGTAAGTTGTCAAAAAAGAAGAAAATAGTCTTTAGTGAATTTATTGATCAGAAACCCTCTAAAATTAATTTGTGGCAGCACTCAACAAAGACATTGTAAAATCTGTTTTAAAATTAGTTTATGACAGCACTCAACTCTCATTACAAAACTATTAATATATTATGTAGTGTGCTGATTTTCTCAAAATTGTTGTTGAAATGCCACAGTAAAAGTATTTAGCAATTGTGTTGTCGCAACATCATCTGAATTTCATTGGGTTGACCAAACTGATAATGAATCAGTTATTTAATCATGGCTTTTATTAGTTATTTATTATGACTTGATGCAGTGTGTATGTTGGTTCCAGCTAAAAACAGTTGAAAACACTGCATCTTCACTGCAAGGGCATCTACATTTCTAGTAGCCATAAGAAATTATCAAGATGGGAGTTGTTCACAATTGTTTGTTTAGTGACAGCAAGCATAAATATTAAAATTAATAGTTAAAACGTTAATTGAAATCTCTTTCATCAGCAACATTTTTGTGTACAAATTTGAGGCTGGTCTGGGTACAGAATGATCTGAAAATGTGTACTCTTCATACATATAATAAAACGTTGAGAATTGTGTTATAAGTTATGGTTAGTTATTGCATGGCATCATTGTTTTCTTTTCATTAACACTCACAGGTCTTGCATGGGAGATATATATATGAAATATTTGTCACATAACTGCATGCTGTTACTTGGTTTGAGTTAATGAGTTTCACACTATATCTGCACCCATATACTAGTATATATATAAACTTATTGATTTTTCTCTTTATGAGTTAGGTGTGGTCAGAAGTCTGTGTATATTTAAGGCCTAGTAAAATAAAATCTGCGTTTCTGGAAAAGGTTTGTTTGTTTAATGATACCCCAGCAACTTTACCCAGCATCAGTCAGGAAAAAATAAAGAGTTAAGTGTGTTTTATTTAACGACGCCTCTAGAGCATGGCAAAATAAATGGCAATTTTTAGCGTAAAATTTACTTTATTTTTAATTTAAAACAAAATACACCTTGAAATTTGTTTAGTCCTCTGTGGCAGATCCAGAGGAGGATAAAGTAAAGTAAAGTTTGTTTTATTTAACGACGCTTCTAGTAAAGTTTGTTTTACTTAACGACGCTTCTAGAGCATATTGATTTTTAATCTTTTCAGCGGCTATTGGACGTCAATCATAACATATTTAATTCTAACATATTTATTTAGAGGAAACCCGCTGCTGCCACATAGGCTGTTCTTTTCAATAAGCAGCAGGTGGTCTTTTATATACACTGTCCCACAGACAGGACAGCACATACCTTGGCCTTTGAAAAACCAGTTGGAATGGAAAATGGCCCAAACTGCAAATGGGTTCACTGAGAAGGATGATCCGATGACCACTTCAGAGGTGGACACGCTACCGTTAGAGCTACATCCCACTTCTCAGCTGTTAGGTGTCAAACACATACAGTGTTTGTGACAGGATCTAGAGAGGAAACCTGCTACTGCCAAATGTATGCTTTCTGATTAGTAGCAAGATATACCAAAGACAGGACAGCACGTGCCATAGCCTTTGTTAAACTTATTGTAACCCACTGACTGGAACAAGGAATAGCCAAAATGAGAAAACGGGAATGACTTGATCCAATGACCCTCTGCACCTCTTGAGTTACATCCCCTTCCCATACATAGAAAACAACAAAATGTTATTTAGGAGCTAACTAGTTTGTGTCTGACAATATTCTGACATTAATACTGGTTTTCCAGATTCCCGACCTCCACTGTTAGGGATGCCTACAGAACCGTTTTCTTTGATTATTACAAGTATTTTTTTGGTTTCTTCTTTTATTTTTATTACTTTTTTTAATTGAATAGAATTTTTATGATAATTTTATACGTCTATGAATTTTTTTTAAAAATTAATATGAATTTTATGTTCATACAATAACGTCTTTTAATGATTATTATTTTTTTAATGATTATTAGATTTGTATTATTTTGATCTGACTTCTGAATGTCAGGAAATTCGAGATGTTGTCATTTTTTTAAATACATCCTTTTGACAACCAGGTAATAATTAGAGAACTTACCACAATAACCCCATAATAATAAACTTTTTTTTATAATATGGAAAAGGAAAAAGAAAAAAAAGAAAACTCAAACAAAACAACTCGGTTTAATTCAAAACAAGTAAAATGAGCCTAGAAGGTTTTGTATATTCTTGATAAATTCATTAAGAATTCTAGAATTGTTATTATGTTCTGAGTAATACTCATTAATATGTAGAGTATAATTCATTAAGTACTCCAGATTTGTTATGTATACTACATATTATGTTATAAGTAGTACACAGTATAACAGTGAAATACACAATATATACTGTATACTTCATTTAGTACTTCATTAGTGTGTAAAGACATAATATATATTTTATAAATAATTATAATTTTTATTCAGTTTGAAATATGGTATATCAAGATTTTGTGTTATTTTACAGCAGGGTCAGAATGGATATGTATTTATAGCTATTTAAAGATGATAGTAAATTGTATATCACAACAGTAAATGATATCAAGTTTTTATATTATTTTACAGCGGGGTCAGAATGGATATGTATTTATAACTATTTAAAGATGATAGTAAATTGTATATCACAACAGTAAATGATATCAAGTTTTTATATTATTTTACAGCGGGGTC
>JAULBS010098842.1:0-16386 GCA_032355785.1 Symmetromphalus regularis | reverse complement strand
TATGATTGACGTCCAATAGCCGATGATAAGATAAAATTCAATGTGCTCTAGAGGCGTCGTTAAATAAAACAAACTTTTCTTTTTCCCGTTGCCCATTAATTAATATTTATATTTTTATTATGTTATTAAATGAGTGTTCTCATACTGGCCCTGTTATAGGCCAGCGAACAGCTTGTAGTTTCTTCTAAATTAGGTTCTCCTAATTGCTTACCGTATGTTTGGTACACTGCATTTTGTTCCTTTTATTGGGATTGTTTTGTTTTTTTTTGTTTTTTTTGGATAAATGTCGTTTACAGAGCAACTGCTTAGATAATAAAATCAAATATTATCTGTTTATCACATTATATTTTTAATTTTTTTATTTCCACTGACATGTGTAGTAGTGAGTAGGTAGTGCCAGGGTTTCATCACAAGTCTTGATAATAATAAGAAAACTTAAGTTTTATATTCGTAGGTATTTTATATGCGGATTTTCAAAGTGGGGGGGGGTGGGGGCTGATTTTTATGGGTGTATGAAATGTGATGTGCAAATCCGCGTGAGCCGCAGGTGCGAGGCCTCACAAGGAAAATTTTAAATAATAAATCCCTTTATAGCCATTCTGTCGTGTTTTCGGTTTATTTCCATATTAAAACTGGCGAAAAAAGGGGGGCCTGAGCTTCCCCTAGCTCCTCGGCTCCTACGGGCCTACGAAGGCTAACAAAACTTTATTTGTTAAACCAATCATGGACCACTGTCTGGAACTGAGGATATTAGTATACGACTTGATGATTTGTCAGTTTCTGTACTGCATCACTTTCTGTTTTCTATACAGAAACTGTTTTCAATTTGAAAACTGATGTTTAGTTCAGATGTGCACGTTGTGAGTCGATAGTGTTAAAACGCGTTATATCATTCATTTTTTAGTTATTTTTTTACCACCGTGCGAAAATGAAGCTTTTGATTTAATGCCACGCAGTTTTTAATATGCATCCATCTTCGCAGCCTCGAGACGTGTGATGTAAAATGTCTATAAACCATGAGCATAGATAATACACGGACAAGACTGGAGGAAAACTTGAAGAGGCAAATTAATTACCTTGTCTAGCATAGTGTCAGCAACGTAATCAAATATATGTTTTATGTAATACAAGATCATAAATCAAAAAAAAATCAAATAACAAAAATCCAACAACAACAGGCACCGAGATCCTCATCTATCTATTAAAAGAAAAAAGCGGTGGGGAAGGAAAAATAGAAGAAACACTTCAAAAAACAAACTGTATTCTGTCAATGACCGGCCTCCATGGCGCAGTGGTTAAGCTATCGGATTCATGGCTGGTTTGTACTAGGATCAAATCTCAGCCGGGGCATGGAATTTTTAATCTCAGTATCTGCTCCAACCCTGAGTGAGTGCTCCATATACCACAGCTGGTTTAACAAAGGCCATGGTATGTGCTATTCTGTTTGTGGGAAAGTGCATATAAAAGATCACTTGCTGTTTATCGATAAGAGTAGCCGCATTAGTGTGGCGGAAGCAGGTTTAGTCTCTCCTACTAACACTAACCTGTCCTGGACAGACAGCACAGGAAGCTGAGTTGTGTGCCCAGGACAGCGTGCTTGAACCTTAATTGGATATAAGCACAACAATAAATACAACCAACCAACCTGTCAATGAAATATCAACGAGATTTTGTAGTTAGGGTCTGGTACTGAAGAATCGTCTATGACGTTGGCAGAACATCTTCGATATTTCAGAGTTGTTGAATAACATATCAAATGGTCTAAATAATGCGGCGTTTTTTATGGTTCTTATGTTCCTCTATTCTCAATATTTACTTTTCCTGTAATAACAGACATATGCCTCTACGCCCATACAATAAACAGCAGTCATGTTTGTATTACATGCAGTTATAGATAAGTTTAGGTTTGACCTTGATCATGCCTTTATCGAATTAAGGTTCAAGTACGTTGTCCTGATCATACAACTCGGCTTTCCTTTGCTTTCTGTTCATGACAGAGATTAGTGTTAGTAGAAGAGAGGAAACCAGCTGCCGCCTCACTAATGTGGATACTCTTACCGATAAACAACAAGGAATGTTTTATTTTCACTATCCCATAAATAGGATAGCACAAAATATTATCTTTGATAAACCAGTTGTGGACCACTGAGCCTTTCGGTTGGAGGCGGTATTGAGATTACAAATCCCATACCTCGACCGAGATTTGATCACAGTATCTTCCAGCCGACAGTCTGATAGCGTAACCACTGCGCCACCGGTCCTGGTCACATGGCTCCTGTGCTGTCTGTCATAGGGTTAACGTTAGCATGAGAGGGAAACCCGCTGCCGCCACAAAATGTGGCCATTGTTATCGATAAGCAACAATGGATTTTTATACCCATTTTCATATAACAGTTGTAGACCACTGTTTTGTGGAAGTGGTACTGGCATCCTCACTGAATCACAAAGAGCACTCACTCTGGATTTGAGTCGATACTGAGATCACAAACCCACACCTCGACTGAGATTCAAATCCAGTACCAACCAGCAATCATGGATGCATGATTTCTGAAAGTGAGGGGGCGGGGGTTCCAAATTTGATGGGTAATAGTTAATTTTCTTGTCCTTTCACTCATAAAAGGTAAAAAGAAAAAAAAAAGAGAAAAGGGGTGGGGTTTAGTCCCGAATCCTTGATCCGTAACTGCAACATCGAGCCTAGGAACACAAACTGATTTTGTTGATGTTCAATCTTCTATACTAACCCATTTCCAAAACTACCAGTCTGATAGCTCTAATACTATACCACCATGGCTGGTAAACACTTTCAATAGTAACCTACTCTCACACAACACATTAAACAAACTAATTTATTGATAGTCAATCATCGATACTAATCCATTTCCAATAAATGACCAGTTTCACAGCTCTACTACTAAACCACCATGACTGGTGACTACTTTCACTAGTAATCTGCTGTCACACTATAGTAATCTATGATCACTCGTCACCATTAACCCACTTCCAATACAGGACAAATGGATTTAGATCACTGTAACGGTGAGATCACTTCTCATATATACATTATGGTAATTGTCTATTTGACATCGGTTTGACATCGTCAGTTTTATTGATGTAATACCAGCACGCAATCAAATCAATGACACCCTCTAATATAATAAATATGTAAATGGTGGACAATTATTGGGAAATAGCCAGTATCATTGGTCGCCATGTATATCTGTTGACCATCGTAACGTTAACGGACTCCTTATCAAACCCTGATCTTATTCAGATGGAAATGAATGCCTTTGATGTAATTCCAATCTCAGAATCTCATCTATGATATTCATGATTATAAAGCACCGTGTAATAACAGGGACTATAACAATTGAAGTGAAGTAGAGATTTATGTTAAAGATAATATTATACCTTCACTTAAAGTAGATATGGATGTTCCTGGTTTGGAAGTACTTTGAACGAAAAGTGGTCACAACTTATCCCAAAGATGCTCTATAAATAGGCAAAAATTATCATATTTTGCTATTTTACATAGGTTAGTGATAAACAATTGCAAATTAATAAATCCCCCCCAATATAATTAGTTAGTTAAACAAAAACGTTTTAATATGCCGCATAGGTATATATCTAAAGTGTCTGGTCTTGACCATATTAGCAATGCTAAGCAACTCTCATAACAGCTAACCCGTTTGTTCAGTTTATCATTATGCCATTTGTGTCCGTCCGATTAGAAACTTGCAAACGTAAATCCTATTTCCAGAAATGCATCTAAGCAATCATTAATACATTTTAGACCCATTTCATTGACAAATAATCTAAAAACAGTTTGTAAACTATTTTTAAACATATTAAAAAGATTTAGATTTAATAATTTTATAAAGAAATTTCAGTTTTTATCCATGGAGATTAAATTGTTTATCAACTTCGTTTTATTTTCAGTCAGTTATGTACGAAGGTTGTTTACTTGGGAAAATGTTTAGTTTTATTCCATTATGTTATTACATGCAAGAGCGTTGAAACTGGAGGTGAGGAGAGCTTCAGCCCCGCCCTCCCAATAATTCCGATGAATATGTTCCTTATTCATCACTGAATTACTGACCGGCAAATTTAATGACATTTTTATGAATCAACATCAGTGAAGATGCATTCTTAATGCTTAATCTATGAAATGATATACACAAAAGAAATTTAAAAAGTTATATATCTGTTACAAATCTGTCTTTCAACTTAGATTTTACAAGATTGCTTCATTTTTATTATTAACATTTTTTAAATTCTCTAGTCTTTTTTATTAGGATTTATTATTACGGTCGATAATAGGTGCGCTGTTGCTACATTTCATTACTTTTTTTTTTTAATAAAAGCGGTTAGCAATAAATTTAATTTCTAGAAAATAGCTATTTACAGTCTGCTTTTGTAATAAAACAAAGTACTATAAGTTCATCAAGAACAACTTGCTTTTTTATACAGGCAATATTTACTAGGAGAGCAAAGGAAATATGTTGGAAGTGAAAGACTCATGGGCTCATACCTGACTTTTCTATTGGCCCTCTGTGACACGTATAACACGGGGTTTTTACCACCTATTGTAGCTATTGGTTAATAATTGAAGTATTTAATGGAAATAAGTATACTGTACAGCAGCTTAAAACTATTAACATTTCCTATTAACTTGCTTCTATTAGAAGTAAGATAATAGGAAATGACTAAGATGACGTTGGAACTGAGCGCGTTTGAGCGCTCTACTCATAGTGATAAAATGTACTTCCTCTTTTAGATAATACTCACATGCCAGGAACACAGCGCTCAAAGAGGACCATTCACACGTTAACAATGTACATAGTTATTGAGAGTCAGTATTCATTAAATTAACTGAGGGATGTTTTTTCTCTTGATTTAATTTTACCATTTTGTATTAATTCGTGAAGTAGAATCGATCTTCGGCTGCAGCTTCGGTGTTTGTTTTTAATATTGTATAGAATTACTTTATGTATTGGCAAATGGCTCTTAATAGAGATGAACATTGCTGATGACGTACGTATCACCTAATTGCCTGTCGTGCCTAATAATATCTGAATAGTTTTTTTAAAAATCACTTGATACTTTGGGTTGAATAACACTGCGGATATTATTATGTTAAACATACGGTTTGTTTGTAGAAGAAATCCACTGCTGCTTCGTAAACGTGGGCTGAACTTAATGGGTGTGGGTGGGGGTGTATCGTACAAAGCGTGAACTCTAGACACATTTCTATCAGTATCAAGGGCTATTTTACAGGCCCGTACGCAGGTGGTGCGACGGGTGCGCACGCACACATCCCACACACTCCTCCCCCTCACCCAGATCTGTCGAGGTCCGTAAATGCAAATTTGGATTGACGCTGATTTTCTAGAATAACGTTAAAAACGAAAATAAAACATTCGGGCCTTCACAAACGCACCCCACTAAAGAACATCCTGCGTACGGGTCTGTTTCATATGCATTTTCTTGATACAAGGCAGTGTTTACCACAGTCATGGATGTCTGACGGAATTTGTGAATAATATGTTTGCTATATTAAACTACTCACGGCTGGTTGGTACTGGGGTCAAATATCAATCGAGGTACGCCTTTTTAAATCTCATTACCGACTCCAATCCAGCATGAATGTTCAGCAAGTCTCCGTCGATAAGTGTACACTACTTACACCGACAACTAGTTATCAAAAGCCGTTGTATGTGTTCTCCTGTGTGTGGGAGAAGCATACTCGGAAAGAGTAGCCTATGTGGCAATAGCGTTTTTCTCTGAAGATCATTAGTACAAATATTTTAATATACAAACCCTTTCAACAAAATTGAATCCAATTTGCGACCATACTAACATGTATGGCTATGACTCCTACATTCATCGTAATACATATTTAAATATTACACCTTATCCTGGAAACAAATTAAACAGAATACGAGGTTATAGTGTTAGCTTTTTCTTATATAACACGAAGCGTCCTTGACATACGTATTTTGGCATTTTGTCAAGCTTAAATTTTATAGACATTCCATGAATGTTTAATGTATAAAAATAGTTAACGCAGTGGTATTAGATAAAATGAAATTGTGTATATAATTTTATAATGATGGTAACCACACTCAATGATGCAAGCGCTGATAGTTGTAGCTGCGCCATGAAAAGTTGGGCGAACCTCCAAATGTGACGCCTACAACTACTACCTAAATATACTTCGTTCCTCTGGGGACACATACACGTAATTGTTTTTTAAAGCACTTATTTTGTTTGGTGTATTGTCTAGACATAATTTCCAAGGTCATACCTATTGTCTATTTTGTATTTTGCCAGACTTTTTTGTCACTTTTTCTTAGTGTTACCTTTTATCTTTTCCATCCAGAGAATACAGCATATTAGAAAGAATGTAGTGGCGAAATTGTCTTGATTAGAACTGACGCGACTATAATCAATTTACCAATTACAATATGGCTACTGAACAGTTCTGTCTGCGACTATAAAAAAAACCTAGACAAAGTCACATTTATTTCTTTATTTTTCTAAAAAAAACTATTTTAAAGCCAAAGGATGGCATGAAAAAATAGAAAACTGCTTTGAATTGTGACTTTAATCATGTTTGCCATCTATGGCTGTTGATCTGTCCTGTCAGTCAGTCTGCGACTATAAAAAAATTAGACACGGTCACATTTAAAACAAACAAACAATTTTAAAGAATGATTTTAAAGCCGATGGATGACATGAAAAGAAAAGAAAACTGTTATGAGTTGTGAATCTAATCATGTTTGCTATCTATGGCTGTTGAACTGTCTGGACCCACTGGATCCCCTCCCCGCCCCTTTCAGGATCCGTAACTGCACATAGATAACATGTTTTCCTCTCTTTTTTTTTCTCTTTTTTTCTTCTTTCTTTCTTTATTTCTTTTCTGTCTTTCTTTCATTCATAAATATTAATTTTTGTTCATATTTTATATTGTAAAAATGTAACATTTTACTGACGTTTATGATGTATGTACTATGCAGAAGGCCTAGTAAGCTGGAAAACTAATACCTAATCCATTTATTTAAAAGAAAAAACTAAAATATATTTCAATCAGATAAAAAAGAAGCTTTGCGCAGGTCTTTTCAACTACGAATTCTTCGCCCCTTCCAAAACAAGTGGCTGATAAAAAGGACATTATTTATTCCATATCATCCAAAACGCAGGTTGGAGGTCTGTAATCGGATTTGGTGTGCAGCCCAACAAGATTCTGCGTCGCAGCATGCTGGCACACTGTCACACTTTTGAAGATTATTGGTGAACCCAGAAGAAATATGTTAGTCTGATGCGGGTTAATGCTTTTTTGCAGACACCGGTGATCGTGGTTCAGGAACAAATCTAGGAATTGTTAGACATGAAACAAAAAAAAGAACACTTATTGTGAAGTTGAATAGAGCTGATGACAGCTATAAACTCTGTTTTGTCCATTTTTGAGTGGTAGGGAGTACCTAGTGGCAGAATTCATCAGCAACACATCTGAAAATATAATATGAAAAACATTAAGAACATTATATTTCAAAACACTGAAGAACATTACCAAGCACACACATAGATAGATAGATAGATAGATAGAGAGAGATATATATATAGAGAGAGAGAGAGAGAGAAAGAGAGTACGTACGTGCGTGTGTGTGTGAGAGAGAGAGAGAGAGAGAGAAGTGATTGAGAGACAGAGAGAGAGAGATCATCATTAAGTTACATAATTATTCTATATTTAGAGAAAGGTTTGATTTGGGGGTTTTTGGGATTTATTTTTTCAGTTTTTTACAGCACTATTCATACTATCTAATCCATCAGACAATATATCTACATAAAGAGATTTAGTGGTTCAACTATTGGGAGTCATGAGATTATTTCTTCAATGCCTAACCTTCAGAATATAACTGATGTTCAACAGAATCATAAAATTGACAAAACATGTTTTGCTTGACCTGACATTTTTTATTGCCGTCTGTGTGGAACAATAACATTTTGCCAACGATAGTCTGCTAACTTAAATTAAATTGTATGTTGTACGGATACCTTTCAGTGAAGCCATACTTTTTTCGCTCGATATATCGACTGATTTCGTTTCCCTTTGTTTTGACGACTTCCTTCGTGTCTTTGCGGATTCTCTTGAAATTTTGTCGGAACTTTAAAACAAATTTATATTTGTTATTCTTTTTGCGTTTCAAAGTAGAGAAAGTAGTGATGTTAACTGGGTCACTCTGAGCGTGTTTAAGGTTTCTAGCAACAACCATGTGTGGGGAATATTAAACCTTTCTAGAATAGGTTGAGTAGCTAGCAAATCTTTCTGTTTTAGTGTTTTTTCTTCTTTCTTTCTTTTCTTCTTCTTCTTTATGTATTTTCTGTTTTCTGTTATATACATATGTGTGTGTGTGTGTGTGTGTGTGTGTGTGTGTTTGTGTGTGTGTATGTGTGTGTGTGTGTGTGTGTGTGTATGTGTGTGTGTGTGTGTATACTGACCCGTCATATCGGCTTTCAGATATCATCTAATAGTGGTTAGCCCAAACATCTTCCCAGTTTACATATTACGCACAATAACCCTCGCCCTCTCCCACCCTCATCCACGTCCTTCTCGCTAGATCCATAACTGAACAGAATATTCATAAACTGTCATGTGTGACTAGTTGAGAGACACATATTCGATATTTGATTGCAGCTTTATCCGAGGGATCAACACGAACTGTTATTAGCTTTTCTGTACTTCCATTTTTTCTAATATTGTTCGATTTCCCGACAATCTTATTTTTTTATATAAAGACAGACATCCTGATAGAGACATTAGAAATAACAATTTCAATAAATACTGAACTAAAAATCTCCCCATGCGAAAATACAGATTACTGGATAGATGAATACATGTGAATAAATGGCTAGACAGTCTCATTTTTCTTATCTGGCCCCCTTGTTGTCTCCATTTCTTTATTTTTCCTTGCCTTGCCTCTTTCCTAGTCTGCTTTGCTCGTTTTCCTTCTGCCCTAATATGGTCTGTCTTGCATTTCCTTACCTCCATCTTGTCTTACATTGTGTTGCTTCTCCCCTAGCTTCTAGACTAATCCGTCATGTCTTGTCGTCGTCTTATCTCGCCTCGCCTCGCCTTGTCTTGCCTTGCCTTGTCGTCGTTTTCCCTTGCCTTGCCGTCGTCTTTCCTTGCCTTGCCGTCGATTTCCCTTGCTTTGCCGTCGTCTTGCCTTGCCATCGTCTCCTTCGCCTCGCCTTGCCTTGTCTTCCCTTGCCTTGCCGTCGTCTTCTCTTGCCTTGCCGTCGTATTCCCTTGCCTTGCCGTCGTCTTCCCTTGCCATCGTCTCGCCTTGCTTTGTCTTCCCTTGCCTTGCCGTCGTCTTGCCTTGCCATCGTCTTGCCTTGCCTTGCCATCGCCTTGCCTTGTGTTGCCTTGCCTCGCCTTGCCCCTGCCCTGCCCTGCCTCGCCTTACTATTAGCCTGCCTTGGGTTGCATTGTTTTGTCTCTCCTCTTCCCTCACTTGCATTGCATTACTTTGTCTCTGCCCTAGTATATCTTGCCTTGCTCTAATTTGCTTGTCCTTTTTTTTCTTATGCACATACGTTAATGAATATACATACTCACGCGAAGTAGCTATATTTCAACAATGAACATGTGAAAAAGACTTGATTCTGGAAGCGCGATATAATTACAGTCAAACCTGCCGGTGCCGCCACCTGTGTTAAACAGTCACCTGAATTAAAGGGTCACCTTTATTTTCCCCCAAATCAGTTAATTTAGTATAATTTAACCTGTATTAAGCAGCCACCTGTTTTATGAGGCCACGTTTTCTTACTCCTTTTGGTGGCTGCTTAAGACAGGTTTGACTGTATACATATTAGAAGACAGACAATGACATGACGTCACAAATATAGGTTAAAATAATTAGTGATAGTTTACGTTTCAGATGGCTACTTGGTAACGAATACACTCACGGAATTGCCGTATTTGTACGATCATTCACCTCGTAAAAGTGCTTATAGACTCTAACAAGATGACACCTATGATGATAATTAAGTGGACATTGCTGAAATTAATTTGTGTAGACATCTATGTGGGTGAGATGTTTTTGTAATAGTAACGTCATTTAAATCACTGAAGTTATTTATGCGCTCAGAAAGGAGTGTAGGTGAAATACTCAAATTACTAAATATACTGAACAGGAAAAGAAATGCAAATGTTTGTTCAGATCCAGTTTAATCAAATTAGACGAAAACTTCTTTCATGATAAAACGTATCTTGCTCACGCTTTAAACGTCTCTGTACATGCCTCCAGTAAGCAAAACAGCCAACGTCAAAATATGGTTAACTTTTATTCAATCAAACATTGCAAATTAAATGTGCGTTTCTTTTGTTGTTCACTATATAATTGTGTCTGCGTTGAAATAAAAACGACAAAACTGTAACCATGTCTAAGATAGAGTCTAGGGAGGTTTACAGATAATACTAAACAAGCTTGTCTACCATGCCATTTTTGTCAAACGTGTTTTATTAATAAGGTATGCAAGCAAGCGAGTATAGTATTTTATGTATTGCAAGTCTTCAGACGATTTAACATTTGTAAGAAAATCGACAGAAACATTTGTTTAACGAGATCCAGCATAGAAAGAAAATATAGACTATTAGTGGTCATTCTATAACAACATGATAAATGTTAAATACATCTGTGTAATGAAACTACCACAATTGTAAGAAAATCGGTCATTTTATGTATTTTTCAAAATGGCGTGTTTGAAGTAGTGTAGAATTGGGATTTTTTTTAAACTACATGTTATATATCAACACAAACCAGAACATCCATTTAGGTGGGTCCCAATAATACTATGATGCATATTCCTCGGAATCTTTAAAGAATTTTTTTTTTTAAACAATAATAATAATATTTTATTATTATTATATTTTTTTTTAAATCGCAAAATTTAGTAGGCGCCTGGGTTCTTGGGCCCCCTATAGATCAGCTACTGCAAACGGAAGAATGACATTGCTTTAATAACAAGTATTAGCCATTATTACTGATTTTATTTCATTTAAACACTTATGGGTGGCAAACATTTTACATTCTTCATTTTCTTTCGCATTCCTATCGGCACCGCGCGTTTGACGTCATATTATTCTAAGAATTTGTATCTGCTGATATTAAACTAATTAGATATTGAATTATTATTATTATTATTATAGCAAGTGGCTGATCCAGAAATTCTATTTAAAGGGGCCCTAAAAATCCTCGGATTCTTTAACGTCCACAAAAAACCACAAATAATAATGATAAAATAAAAATTAAATTAAATCACACAATTTGGGGGGAGTGCCTCCAGGGCCTCCCTCTTGATCCGCCACTAATGACCTGAACTATATGTTAAAAAGGTGGGTATTAAAACAACTAATCAAAGTATAACGAATAATTTCACAATGCAAAACCTGGACCATTATATATAATGTGACAAATGTTAATCTTTGAAAATACGTAATAAATAAAATCCTATACTCGCTTATTTGCATGTCATTTGTTACGGAATTCCTGAACTTTGCAGGTGCTTGATCAGCTTTTGCTCATTCCTAAAAAATTGCGTGATAGACAAGTTTATTTAGTATTCACTATAAATGAAAGCTTATACTGATCTACATGTACCAATCATCATATTCAGAAAACTCGACTCTTTAATGGTAGAGGTCAAGAGAAAATGGAAAATATCCAATGCTTCATAAACTGGACATGCTGTTTTCTCTTTCGTTTGAAGAATATTGCTGCAGGAAGAAGGAAATCGCTAAAGTAGATTAGCGTTATTATTCGTTAACATGTGCGATTTTCCGTCCTGAAACTTAGCTTAGTGTTGCTATAGACTGTTTGTTTGTTTGCCAAAGCTTGCTATAGCATGTTTGTTTGTTTGCCAAAGCTGTTGTTGCAAGGGTCCACTGGGAGGCAAAGACGTTATCAAAATACACCATTAACTACCGTACTTTCATATCCTCTTTTTGTTTTCCTTGGATTTGCCAGGTTGAAGAAATCCATTAACTCTTCTTTTTATTAGTACAACAATAAACTTTGACTCATTTAATTTGTTTCTTTTTCATCGTGTGGTACTATTACCTTTGCACGTACTACATATACATGAAGGAAAGAAAGAAAAGGAAAGGAAAGAAAGAAAAAATAAAGAGAAAGGAAGGATGGAAGAAAGAAGAAAGGAAACAAAAGAAATTATTTTGTTAATGTTAGCTATCATATTGTTTAACTAGTGGCTAATAGGAAACAAGGAAAGCATTTCTTGTTTAACAACAAACTACCACATTATTATTCAGAAGTTAGTGGGTGTTAAACATATGGTATTTTGAGACATGGTCTTTCTAGATGAAATCTTCTACCGCCATATACGTCACTCTTTCCAATTAGCAGCAAGGGATTTTTACATGCCCTTCTGCACAGACAAGACAGGATATACCACTGCCTTTGATAAGCCAGTTGCGGACCACTGATCGGTGTAAGCTGCATCACCTACCCATTCACTATAGGTAGGAGCCGGTATCAGGATTAAAAATCCCATGCCTCGACTGAGATTTGATCCCTGTACCTACTAGCTGCGAATCACTACAAAGACTGATACTTTGCTCATAATTATGTGTGCAGTCTAAATGGCGCAACTGTTCTTTTAATCAAAACTGTATGTGGGCACAAGATCGAGTCTAAAGGATAACAGGCGAAGTTATGAACAGATGTACTCATGATCATGAATATTACAGGCGAAGTCATGAACAGATGTACTCATGATCATGGATATTACAGGCGAAGTCATGAACAGATGTACTCAGGATCATCAATCGTTCTAACAAATGTCAGCCTTAGTGGTCCAGTGGTAGGATATTGGGATCACAAGCTGAAGACTGTGGTTCAAAACCCGTCTAAGGCTGGCTCACAATGACTACGTGTCGAAATCAACAAATCGCTGCTTCAGAACCAAAAGGGCGTAAGTCTGGGTTTGGCACTTACTGGTATCACTGAATGCCCGTAAGTGAGCTACATCTGGTGCATGAAGGTTTCTGAAGCTATCCTACATTTATCTTGAAATCAAAAAATATTCCACATAACATTTATGACCAGGTGAGAAAAAGTTTTGGCCCTTTCTTATCTGTCATCCCAACCTAAACGCTTTTGGTTCTGAAGTAGCGAAATATTTGACATCAAATAGCCGTTGATTAATAAATCAATGTGCTCTAGTAGTGTTTTTAAACAAAACGAAAAACAGCAAAAACTAGTGATCAACCTTAGTAGAGCGATCATCTTCAGTTAGATAAAAGAACAAAATTAAAGTAAAACCAAGCAAGCCATCATTATACACTCATTGTCTAATTATTAAAAACCTCCGCCACATTCCCTGCAAGAGCTAACGAGAGAATACTTCATTCTACCGATTAAAAGTGAAGCCATTCGTAAACTGATACCAGTGCGACACTGATTCCTTCCACTAGAAAGACATCGCTGAACATGTCACTAGCACACTGACAGCCGTTTAACGTGCTGCAGAGCCACTCTAAATGTGCTATCACAACTCGGGTGATCGAGCAAAATTCGGTGGGCAATTACCCAGTTGTTGATGCAGCGAGGAAGAGCAGTCAATTCCATTGCAGGCCGGTCTTGCCCAGGTTAACCTGCATTCCCTTGAGTCCTCCACAACCCGCCATTCACCCCTTGTAAGCCTTCACTTTCAAAATGGCATTGTTGTTGATGATGATAGCGATTAAGTGCCGATTTCTCGTCGACAGTTCAACCTCGATTCTTAGTTTAAACTGCGTCCACACCTGTTAAAAGAATGGGTTGAACTGTAGATCGTGGCTGAACCGTCAACGAGAAACTGGGTCTTAGTGTGGTTATATAGGTTGGATTTTTACTGCTTTGGATCGTCAGATCGATCCTTATTTGTGGACACATTTGGGCTATTTCTCGTGAAAGGTCTTTCTCTTGGTACTGTCAAATGATCATAGAATACAGGGGCGTTGGAACGAAATTCATATTGGGGGGGAGAGGAGCTGCTACTGTTTCTGAACATCACAATTTGCCGGTCAATAATTCAACGATGAATAAGGAACACATTTATGGGAATTATTGGAAGGGGGCTGAAGCCCTCCAACATCCCCGGTTCCAACACTCCTGGAATATATTAATGCAATCCTAATCCTAAAACTAATCCTAATCCTAACCCTATATCGACTGACAGTACCAAGAGAAAGTCCTGCCTTTATCGTTGGACAGCTGGTGTTACAAAGGCTGTGGAATATATTGTTATTTCTGTGGCATATAAAAGATTCCTTGATGCAAATCAGAACAAAAAAAACAGGTATTGCATTGGTTAAGATATCGGACTAGTGGCTGTTATGTACTAGGATTAAATATCAATCGAGACATGGAAATTTTAATACCGGTATCGGCTCCAAACTTGAGTGAACGCTCCGCAAGATTCAGTGGCATCTGCTATCCTGTCTGTGGGACAGTGCATATAAAAGATTTCTTGCTGCTTATCGATAAGAGTAGTCGTATTAGTGTGGCAGCAGCGGGTTTTGTCTCTCCCATTGATACTAATATCTGCCTGGACAGCACAGAAAGCATCGTGCTTGAACTGTAATTGATATAAGCACGAAATTAAGTACAGAAAGAAAGAGTAGTTTATGTGGTGAATACAGGATTCCTTCAAAGACAGTATGTTTGACATGTAACATCCGCATAATGAACAAATAAAACAGGAAGAGACGAAACACTGATGAAGGCACTAAGAAGTATTAGTATTCAAATCTGTTATCTGTCTCATAATATGGCGCTGGCTGCAAATCACGTCAATCCAAAGATTGTAAATCAAACCTAAACAACATTTCTGAAAATAAAGACATTTTAACGACTTAAGTTGCTCACTAGAAGGAAATGGTACTTGAACGCAATGTATATTCCAAAAATAATTTGGAAAGTTGTATCATTAACAAGTAAGGCACAGTAATTTTAAGTCTAGACGAAGGCACCTAGAGGTAAGATTTTCTTTCTATCGTTTACTTCCGCTTTCAGCAGTTTTTGCTAACAAATAGTGTGATCTCTCTGAATTAAATTAAGGCTAAGTACCTATGCACTGTTATCCCTTCAGTGGACATTTTAAACTAATCTCATCCACAACTGGTGCAAGAAAGGCAATGAACATTTTTCTTGTATAACTCTAAGCGCAAGTACAGGCTAACGCAGCAATTACAAGTCCCATAAGAACTTCTCCAAAGTTGCGCAACTCCCACCCCCTTCGCAATTGCTGGAACCGCCCCTGATATGTGACGTTCTGTCATGACTTTGAAAGTGTTAATTGTTGAATCTCTTGTGACATCTCGTAACCTGTTTATCCAAAATTATATGTAAAGCTGTAAATCTGCTATTAGGCCGTACGCTGAGCTCGAAAAAGCGTCTCTAAACGAAGTTTCGTTCCACCTATCGTGGCACTAAAAATTGTAATCAGTTTCTTATGTAGTTATCACATCCAAAATTTTCCAAATTTTAATCCTCCAGGTTTTTAAAAATTAAACATCAGAAATGGGATCTATATACAGACGCGCATTAATCATTTCGTCTTCATAACGACTATCTACGTCACGCAATGTGTGATAGCCATCGACAAAGCGTAGGAATAAAAAATGAGAAAAACTGGATTTATAAAATTTCTGTCGAATTATAGTGCCAAATATTCATTTCATGTGGATCAGAATATAAAGTGTTCTGTTTTATGAACACTGGCAGGAGTAATCTTACTGAATTCGCTGGTAATTAACGGGTTTAGAAAAATAACAGTCAAACTATAAATAGATCGATCGCTATAAATAAATCGCTATTAATAGCTTTTCAGCTCAGTGTACAGCCTATATTGAAGTAGTGTTAACAACGTACTCCTACTGTCAATAGTTAGTGGGACTTACCCTATGAGTTTAGGGGTATTCCTTCTTTTTTTTTTAGGGGGGAGGAGAGGTAATGACACCACTTGAGCACATTGACTTCTAAAATGTTATCTCTCCTTGATGTAGTAGAATAATTATACAGTAAAACCAAACTGTTAATGGAAGCCACAAAGTCAATTTTATAACAGGTAGCCTTTATACACGATTTGGAATACCAGACGAGGATTCAGAATTTCACTAGGGCGACGGTGAAGGTCGGAGTATGGAATTCATAGGCATACATCCTGGGGGGACACTCCCTCCCCCCACTTTTTGCACAGGGGGGGGACGCATATATAATTATCCCCCTCCCACATTTTGCTCAGAAAAACTGAAAATTTCAATGAAATTAAAATTAAAATGCCTAAATAATAATCTTTACCAGTATTTCTCTTTATTGT
>JAULBS010098831.1:0-16388 GCA_032355785.1 Symmetromphalus regularis | reverse complement strand
ATATTTGTATTACTAGTATATAATATTTTGTATTACTAGTATATAATATTTTGTATTACTAGTATATAATATTTTGTATTACTGGTATATAATATTTGTATTACTAGTATATAATATTTTGTATTACTAGTATATAATATTTTGTATTACTAGTATATAATATTTTGTATTACTGGTATATAATATTTGTATTACTAGTATATAATATTTTGTATTACTAGTATATAATATTTTGTATTACTAGTATATAATATTTTGTTGTACTAGTATATAATATTTTGCTTTAAGATGTCACAATTTTAAAATTTTATTATTATTCTCATTTATTGTTGTTGTTATTAATATATTTATATATATTTTTTAAACCGGATTGTCTGTTTGTTACAATTTTTTAGACCAAAATCTATAGGGATGACATGATTTCAATCCCTGTACTATATTCTAAAGGCAAGCAATTGTAAGTAAAAGAGTGCATGTAATATAATCTTTAAAAATATTATTCATTCAAAGGCTTTAAAAAGTCAGATCGACCCTTTACATGTCAAGATTCTAGACAGCAAAGCGACCTGTTAGTGTCCAACCGCTAAATCGATCGTTAATACATGTACGATCACATGTAGCCGTGCTTTAAAAGTTCAAATTAGTTTACAAAATTATAATCAGAACTCATTCAGACCACACATTTAAATCATATCACAATATTATTATTTAATTCAATAACTACACAATCATTAGGTCACATGAATAAATCATATATTATAATAAAATAATTATAATTAACCAAAGTTTATTTCATTCCATATTATTGAAAACTCATTGATATACATGTAGATACATTGTAACGCTCTGATAGTTCTATTAGATTACAAAGAAATCTATCAAACCATAACCATTCATGTGGCTACGCCAAACATAAAAAATAACAAAAGTAATTTGTGATTTACAGTACTCAGTAGCAGATCTAGGGGGCAAGGGCAAAATTTTGCGATTGAAATAACTTTTTTTACGTTAGAGAACGTTGGTGGCCTTCACCCCCCCCCCCTCCCCCAACCAATGATTTTCTAGATCCGCTACTGGTACTGGTACTCCAACACATTATTTTATCAGCGGCTAATCCTAATATAATAAATTATGTATCAAACATATAATTTTTTTTTCATCTCCTGGTCTACAGAAGAAAACAAGAAATCACCAGGTAAGCTATTCCCGTTTGATTAGCGGCTAAGTCTTTGAACAGATTTTCCCACATACTTGACACCACGTTCCAGTCTTGAAGCACGTGCCACGTTTTCTTAGCTTTTAGTCCGATTTCTCGTTGACGGTTCGACCTTCATTCATGGTTCAACCTATTCTTTTAACACATTGAAACAGTTAGAACTATGAATCAAGGTCATCGAGATACTGGGGCTTTATGGTAGTTAGTCACGTGACTGTGAACTCCTGTAATCATTAGTCAGTTTTGGTTTTAAGCATACACTTCTTCTTTTTCTTCTTCTTTTTCATTAGTCAGTTTTATTTAAATTTTACTCAAAATAGTCATTTTAATTTTTACTATGCAAATAATTATGCATAAAGAAGCTTAAATATTGTTCATCAATGTGATAATTTTATGACAATTTCTTTTATTTTCGACAATTAACAGGGGCGTTGGAACGAAATTCATATTGGGGTGGGGTGGGGGGATAATCTGCTCCCGTTTCTAAACATCAGAATTTGCCGGTGAATAATTTAACAACGAATAAGAACATATTTATAGGAATTATTGGAGGGGGGAGCATCACCCAGTTACCCCGGCTCCCACGCCTCTGATTAAGATTTGACATGCCATCTGACTAGCTGACAAACGTGAAGGAAATTAGATGTTTAATTAATATCGGTACGAATAAGGAAAGTAAGAACGAGGTGCAGGATGGTTAGATGTATTGGAACTTGTATACATTGGCCTTGGCCTGGATCTGTGGTCAAGACTTTTGAAAGTGCGGTCAAATTTAAATTCCATCTCCTCTTCGTACGTGATGTCATGCTCCACCGGACCCTGGTAACCGTACCCAGAGGAGATTGATGGATATCTATGCACGGGCCGAAAGTTGGAAATATCTTGTGTGGCCAGTTTTGTTCTGGCTGCAGATAACATCTCGTGAGCGGCCTTGACCGCTTCTGCTGAAGTTGGGCTGATTTTAGTAGGACTCTCTGAGAAACCTGCGTAATAACAATAACAATAATAATAATAATAATAATAATAATGATAATAGAAATAGAAATATATAGACGTTAAGATGAAAAAAAAGGAGTTACTTTTATGCTAAACACAATTTACAATTCAACATTGGGTCAAAATTACCTACTACCAAATCATAATGGGTGCGGGGAGTGGCTAAAGGATGTTTAAAGCTCCCTCCCTCACACACGGATACGCTGCTGGTTCAGGGCATAGTAGATCTACTAAGTCAAAGTCAAATATGAATTCTAAAATATTTAATTTTTTAAATGATGCATTGTTCTGTAAAAACATTAATTTGATTAAATTTAAAAACTGAACACATTTTGAAATGTTGCTATTTTTATTCTGTGCTAACAACTAAAAGGATGTCAGTTGCAAAAGTTACCTCTAAGTAAAAAATGTTATTATGTTCAAATCATGCCTTCGCATAAAGCAGAGTCAAAGGTAGGCACAAGCCAAACAATTGCTTGAAACTTCCCTTCGACTTGTCTTGTGCAGAGATAAAGATTTGAACATAACAGTTTTGTCTTTCTCATGCCACCAATGTTTACAAAGAGCATTATTCTCTGGTGTAGGGCCGGCCTAGGGAGTTGTGGAGCCCAGTTGAGAACAGACTAGTCTCCGTTAGAACTTAGAAGGCAGTTGACAAAACTAGAATAGGCAGCCCGGCCGCGGAGCCCTCTTTGATGCCAAAGACAACATTTGAAATTCGTTTAAACTTGCTGCTATATTTTTTAAAAGTATGTTATGTTGAAAACATACCCGAATCTGAATGGTTCTTTATAGTCAGTTCGTTTCCTGATGGTGACGTTTCCGTCTTTATCCTGTGGTATTTCTGCAATTCCTCCTCCTGCATTTGAGTGATGCACTTAACTGAATCAAGTTCTGATCTGAGTTTAGCACAGAGGGCAAGTGCACCTCTAGCAACATACGAGGGAGGAACCAGTTGCGACTCACACGCCCTCTGTAGGCCTTGTTCCGTCATCAAATTAAAATCCACAATATCTAGTAATTCTTGTTTTTGATCAGAGGTTATTTTGTCCTTTTCTGAAGAAAAAATATAATAATAACAATAATGATAATAATACAAAGTTTAAAAGAAAAAAGAGAGACATAATTAGATTGATTCGGAAATGAATGGCATGTCCATTTTCCTTCTGGGTTATTTTTAACTACAAAATTTCCAACGTTAATTATGTAGACATTTGTTATAAAAGAAAATTATTATATGGCATTGGTATAAAACAGTACAAATATATAACTGAAAATGTTTCCTATTGTGTCTGTGTGTACGTCAGTACCGGCGCAGCCCCGGGGGTGGAGTGGTACCAAGGAGGGGGGGCATTTATCCCCACCAATAATCTGCAACGCCATTTTTTTGCGACAATAGGCGCCATAAAATATATAAACATGTCAGTAAAAAAAAGGCGCCCCTATTCAGTCCCCCCCCAATATTTAAGCGGCTTCGCCGCCCCTGGCATACGCGTGTGTGTGTGTACAAATAAGTACTACACGTGTCGTATAAGCTAAAGGGTTAAAGATCACAACTATTTAGCGCCAAATTTGTAGGTTCCACTGAGCTGCTTTTACAAGTTAACGGTAGCGTGTCTGCCTGTGAGCTGGTCGTTCGTCTGTTCGATCCTTCTCAGTGGTCCACAACTGGTTTAACAAAGGTCGTTGTATGTGCTGTCCTGTCTGTGGGACGGAGCATATAACAGAACCCTTGGTGCTTACGGAGGGAGTAGCCTATGTGGCGGCAGAGGGTTTCCTCTAAAGACATATGTCAGAATGACGTCAAATAGCCGAGGATAAGATAAAAATCAAGGTGCTCTAGAGGCGTCGTTAAATAAAACAACTTTACTTTTTGCTTTTACATGTTATGATGAACGGTGCACGAGATGCGGTATACACATAAACAGTAAATTCGTTATGTATTTTAAGTTATCTCAAACCAGATACACGTGAACGCCTGTATTACATACTAGTATATCAGTTAAGCGATTTCAGGAAGAAGAAAAAAGTTCTACAATATAAAAATAACTGGACTAGATGCGAAATATAGCTAATACATTTGGCGGAAAACGAGTGACAGAACATCTTTAAATAAAGTTGTGGTGGTGTACATAAAAAGGCCCTGATTATATTTTGTATCTTACATATCGTCAGACTAATTATAAACTCGATAACTGCCTAATTCATTTCAAATTGCCGCCATTTTGGATAAAAGTGCCTAACTCATTCAGTTCTGGTGGTATCATTGGACCAAATCAAATCCCATTGACGACCATAGTAACATTTCTTAATAAAAGTAATAGAAGCAAAGTTTCAAACCACTGGATCAGTGTACAGACATACCGTGTGACGCCTGCTATTAACTATGACTCAAAGAAAATATACTGTCACATAACATTTTAACGACTTACAGTGTTTTCATTAGACACACTCAGGTTCGCACAAAATGTCACCACCTGTATCAACAAGTACCAAGTGTCACTGATGTAATAATTATGACCTGGAAAACCACGCGATTTGGTACGATGCAACCTGGCGGGCAGTACTACAACTGTACATTATTTTAATTGGTTAAAATGAGGTTATGGCTTAGGCACTAATATTAATGTTAATGGAAGGGAGATAATATAAACTTAATTTGGCCAAAAAATGACTTAGACAGTTATCGTATAAGTCTGACGAGATGTAACTAATACATAAATTAAAACTAACCTGACTTCAAAATATATTCTAGAGCGTCGTACAGCTTATCATGGTTAGTTCTGCAGTCAGACGGTGCTGCTGAGGCCAGAAGTTTGAATGTTTCAGACGTGAGCACTCCTTTTCGCGCCATTTCTGTCATGTACGTATCTACAAGTTTTGCAGCTTTCTCTGCATTCACGCCATCCTGTCCAGAGGATTCCACAGCAATATCATGGAGGACTGATGGTGAGATAATGCACAGTTCCTCCGGAGAAAGAGTGTTTAACATCTCACTAGCAATCTTTACCAAAAACCGTCTGCATGAACAGCCACGCGCTGTGGCTATGCGTAGAACCTTTGTCAGCCATTCTGTTGTCATGAATGGACCCGTGTACGCTTCTTCTGGCAAAGCCATCAACACGGCATCTAGAAGCTTTCCTATATCTTCCCTTCTGCTATCTTTAAGAGAAGTTTCTGAACTTCTGGTTATTGGTGAACTAACTGATGGACTTTTAGATTTATTACTCGAATCAAGGTCTTTAGAATCGGCCGTTTTTGACTGAATATCACCTGGTTTAACTGATCCTTGTTCAGGTCTACTTTTTGATTGGATTTCGTTTGGTTTACCTGACACTTGTTCAGGTCTACCTTTCGCATCATCAGAGTCTGCGCGTTCTAGAACAGACGACACATATTTTACCGCCATTTCAGCTAACTCTGATTGCTTTACACCTTTATCACGCCCCAGCGTTATAATATTAACGAACCAGGCACTTGGAAGCGAATACAAATTCCTCAAACCAAAATCTTCTGCATGTGCATCAGTCTGAAGCTTTTTAAAAGTTGGACTAAATTTAGTTGGCAGCTTCAACCAACAATCCACCAATGCCTCAACACAGTGGGACACAATTTCTGTCTTCTCGGCTAGTCTCTCGACTGTACAACAGTACAACAACAACGTTATTATCCCAGCAGTTGATCTACTCATCTTAGCAGACGTCACCGTGTCATGGAGGAATTTGTCGGATACTTCCGCCAAATTGTCCAGTCCGTTCATTCGAAGGTACTCGGCCGCGCATCTTATATAGACAACGTTGTTTTTGGTGAAGTCCACAGGCATATTGTAGCAGAAGTCGGCCACCAGACCAAATATCTGGTGTCCACCGGGGAATGATTCCAGTTTTATGTGAGCATCTGAAGATCCAGATCGTGCCAAGTTGCAGAAGAAGTCCGACTTGGCAAACAGAGGAAATTTATGAAGCTTGAATTCCGATCCATCGACAGCCACGGTGATATCCGATAGATCACCAGATTCTCGAAATTTCGAAAAATCCATTGTCAAGATTAAATCTTTTATTTACTGAGATTATTTTTTCAATAATCAATAATTCTATTAGCACGAAATCCTCTTGCAAAACATAATTACCAATGTTACTTTACAACCACGAATGTGTCCCGTTATAGAAATAATGCCAAAATTCTGTTTCCAGTCATTTTAACATCCAATCTCTACTAACTATCTAGACGCTGTTCGTATTATTTATCTTCTGTTGTTATTGATTTTGTTCTTCCAATCACGCAACAATGTTCACAACATTAGCAACAGAATCATAAACTATATACATGTCATCAAAGCAAAAATATGCACCTTCTATAAAGCATGTTCCAGCAAATCTGAATCGCCGCGAGAATATTAGCCTGAGTTTACTGCAGCTATGTGACATAGTTAATACCCATGTAAGATATCTAGACTACCTTCTTATTATTATCTATAGTAATATAGGAATACTGTCTGATTAACGTCTCTCAGGCTAGGATCAGCTCCAGTGGTTTCTATTGACTTTTATTTAGGGTCACCACAGGCGGTAGTCACCGTGGGTTTCTTAATCAATATCTTACAGGTAGAATATGCAACATTAGTTAACAACAATGGAGTGTTTTTAACACGTGAAGTCCTCTCCAAACGATAATTTAGCGCAGACGTCTTTGAATTGCATAAGTCATTGTTGAGCGTACCTCTAATCTTCTGCCTTTTTAGTGGGTAAATGAAGTCGAAATAATCATTCATAATCACTAGGGATCAACGATTAAGATCAGTGATTTGTAGATAGTATACACGAGGTGCTAGAGGTCAAAGGATCGTCCCCTGTTAGTAGACAATACAGCTAGTGGTCCACTTCTATAACGAAGGTCGTAGTATAATTAAGCTGTCCTATCAAGTTGGGAAAATACATTAAAAATACATTGTTTTTAACCGGAAGGAGTAATCTACATGGTGGCAACGGGTTTCATCTCTGATACAAATCCATTAACTGCTGTTCTAGACAGCTGATTTCCCAGGACATCATACTTGAACATAAATGAATACAATCAAGAAAATAAGCTACATACCATTATCAATTATTGATAGTACTGACACATTATTTATTTAAAAGGAAATTTTAATCAGACATATTGATTAACACTAGGGCTGCTCATTGATCTGAATATGCTGTACAAGTTGGATTGATATAATCTACTCTGGATTTTAGACTCCGAAACAAAATTATTGAACTAGTGACTGAAAATATCAAAGTCGCCCCCCCCCTACCCCATCCCCCTCCTTTTTTAGGTAGTGTTGGTTATCCAGATGCAAAGGTTATAAATGTACTAAAATGACATTGTTAAAAGATATAATTAACAAAGCTAACCACACTGAGGTAGTTGGACCAGTTTCGTCGTCACTTGAATGTAAAGTGGATAAAATCGGCATAGTCAAGATCCGGTCCTACCCACATAAGAACTGTAAAAATAATAGTAAAGACTGTTTTATTTAATGACGCCTCTAGAGCACATTGATTTTTATCATATAATCGGCTATTGGACGTCAATCATATGGTCATTCTGACATATTTATTTAGATGAATCCCGCTGCCGCCACATAGGCTACACTTTCAGATAAACAGCAAAGTGTTTTTATATGCACCGACCCACAGACAGGACAGCACATACCACTGCCTTTGTTTAACCAGTTGTGGACCATTGGTTGGAACAGAAAATAGCCCAAACACATAATAACTGATTAAACGCTTATTTGGAACCTGGATATATACGTAAACGGAAGACGCGTTACGGATTACGTATACGTATACGGATTACGTATACCTATACGCATACACATTACGTACAAATGGAATTTGCCCTTAAATCTGGCTTAATATGTGTGCCAACTTTAATGATTTAATCCACCATGTCACATGTTTCCTTTAAAAGCCACTATATAAGAATACATGTTATAGAGCGTCTCTGTGTGATTTGGTAAATCGATCTCGGATAGCAAGGGTATAAACGTGTCCTAGATAATCCGTGAGATTAGGATGAGCTGATCAAGATAGTGAGTGTTTACCCGCGAAATAAGCAGACGGCAATCTCGTAAAGTCGTTAACTTGAGACACTCCATATGACTGGCATGACAGCTGGTGCTGGCACCTATCCATATATGGGTTATGTCAAATTGTTCTGTTCTGATCAATACATAATACCGGGTAGCATTCTTTTGTTCAAACGGTGTATTTCGTAGACGGTCACGTACAATTCTGCCTAGGTTATATTATGCATAATGGGCGCCATCAGCCATTTGAAGCGTGTCTACAACGTACTCAATAAATGTGTAAACTTGCAAATTTTAAGGCGCTTATTGTCGCAAGAAAAGGACTCCGAAGATTACTGGGAGGTAAATGTCTCCCTTGTGCCCCTGGCTGTACCGGCCCTCTCACAAAGGCAGTGCCGCCTTGTCAGAGAATATTTGTTCCCCTCGAATATTTGTTCCCAATTTTCGAATATTTGTTCCCCCCTATGTTTTCAATTACAATTTTTTTTAACCATACCCCTGAAAGTGTGAATCATTACAAAATATTTGATATTTACTTTATGATTCCTTGATTAAAGAGATAGTTGTTGACAATTTGGAAATGTGTGATATCAGTATTTAGCATAAGAACACACCCTTTCTTGCAAAGTATGGAGCAAGACTTGCCAGGCAATTAAGGTTAAGCGGGGAGCTGTACATTATAGTATGCACTGAGCAGGTCCGTATTATCCATAATCAAACATGTCGGAAGTAAGTGAGCACAGGGGGGGGGATTAGGGGGTGTGCTAACAGTTCTAGGCTTGAAGCGCCATATGTTGAGTTTTACGATGTAGGCCTACAGCTGTTGAAAATGTTAGCGTATAGATATTCGACCAATATTATAAAATAGTGTAATTTAGTTGTCTGGGCAACGACGGAAAATAAAAGATGAAAAAAACCCCAACAACTAATCGTGTCACGTGATCCTAACGTCAACGTAATAATTCGAAGGGGAGACTATTTCTCTTGACAACGAAGCCCAGAAGATTTCATACAAATAAAATCATGGACATGTTTACAGCAAAATGCTGCCAAAATGCAGGTAAAATTTGCCATAAGCACCAGTGAAGGATCCAGGAGGGGGGCCGTCCCCATCCCTTAAATTTTGCGATTATAACATCTAAAAAGAATTATAATAAAAAAATTTAAAAAATTGTTTTGTTTTTAACATTAAAGAATCTTACATCATATTATTGCCCCCAGTGGATTTTCTGGATCCGCCACTATACACGTACATAACACGCAGTTTTTCTTCTTTTCGTTTTTAATTTAATTTATAATTTAATATTAATGATATATTGTTTTCTGTGGCTGTTGACGTGTTGTCTCATTTTAGGACAAGGTGAGGTGATGACAGTAGGGGCGGGGAATGTAAAAATACCACTCATCTCTTGGTATCTGAAACGAAAACAGAAAAAGAGACAAAAAAGGAAAGCTGGTAGGTTGACAAAGACTCCGGGGCGGTTCCAGCAATTGTGAATAGGGGAACGCAACTTTGGAGGTCGAAGCCCGACCTTGCGTTTGCCTGTACTTGCGCTTAGGGTTTTACAAGAAAAAAAATTATTGCCCGAAAATTAGGAGGGGGGGGGGGCGTGCGCCGGGTACCCCCCCATGGAACCGCGCATGAAACTAGTAACTGGTGGATCTTGGATTTTATATTAAGTCTGGGGTGTGTTGAGTCATGACAGAACAGAGTGAACGGATCACAGATTTATAGGTTTCGTATTGGAAATGATTTATTTTTGTGCAGGGTGTCGTTAAACAAATGATCAATTCATGGAAATAGGGGGGAAAGCAAACAACTGTCAAAACATAACATTAAAAAACAAACAACAAAAACAAAACAAACAATCAATCAATTAATCAAGATAGTGTTGATGCATACTGTAACATGATGTCTACATAACACCATTTTCTTCATTTTCATGCGCGTGTGCAGAATGTTTGCGGAAAGCAGTTTGGAGTCTAATATGTAACGAGAGTAATCGGACACTGAGCGCCATAGGTACGAAGCAACGGAAGGAGAATCTGAGTAAATTTTCAAATACTGACTCCAGTCCTCATTTAACAAGCTTATGGCTTTAAAGCGAGTTGAATTTTTGAGCTCATTATCCGATATATTTTCTTTTAAATCACTTTGATCGGAAATTAAAGCCACTATCGCAAACGCGTCTGATTTTGCTAGTTATCCTTTAAATGTAATGAATTATATTTGAACGCGTTTCTGTTCTTTTTCTAGAAATTACTAAGGCTGCACAGGATGCAGTACAGTCAGCTCAAGCTATGTCAGCCGGTATGTATTTTATATAAGTGCCATAATTAATTGAAAACGTCGAATCTTAATTCATGCATTTTTATGAATAAGAAAATAAGGTGCAGATTGTAAAACAACAAATTAAAAAATCATTAGCAAAATACTTAAAGATAATTATTATGCTAATTCGTTTTTCACTTAACCATGCTTTGAACAAACTACCAATGAAATTTTAGAAAGTAGATCCAAGCAATTTTCCAACCCTCAGTAAATTACTGGTGACCACTAGGCAACTGTTTTCTATATTGCAGACGAACTCGTAAAAAAGATTGCTCTCTACCAGGTGAGCCAGACACGCATTCAAGAGAAGCTAGAAGTGCAATCGGCTGAAAACAGAAACTTGAAATGTTTGTTTTCTTAAACATGTGTCTGGTGTTGCGGCGTGCGGTATGCAGCAGCATTGAATTCATATTGTACTGTTTTAACTGTTCTAGAAAAAAAACAAAAAAAAACATTTCATTTAAGTGAGACCAAGAAAAAAATGTTCGCTGCATAGCGCACGTAAAACTCTGGAAACATAAAAGCATATTTTGTTTGTTTGTTTTATTTAACGACACCACTAGAACACATTGATTTATTAATCGTCGGCTATTGGATGTCAAACATTTTGTTAGTTTGACATGTAGTCAACCACTGTCATCAGCTTGAGAGTCTGACATTCTACCACTGGACCACACAAAGGCTCATTTTTTGTTTTGGTACAAAACTGTTTTCTGTTATTTGTTACAAATGCAACATCGTATGATATTCTGATAACACAAATATAAGCCTTTGTGACTCCAGTTTATTGAAATGGGTTGGAGGGCTTAATTACGTTTGGAGAGTCATGTAATTAAATCAAAAATCTTTCTGTGCTAAAATAGGGGTGGGATGGGCTTTTGCTTTCCTTAACTCCGTAGCCAATCTATATGGACGTACGTGTATGACCCCATCCCCAACCATTCCACCAACGTCTAGATTCCAAGAACGTGTCAAGATAAACGGAACGCCCACAATTCTTCCAATTTTCACCTTACAACCACACCATTTCTATTTCACTCCACCATACCATTTTCTTTTCCATAATTCAACCAACATATATTTAATAATCCTACTCATTTTTATCGTACAATCCTACCAATGTCTATCCCACAGCAGGCACGGATGCAATATTTCTGAAGGGGGAGGGGTCCAAATGTGATGGGTGCTGGTTAATTTTCACGTCATTCCAATCGGAAAATGTGAAGAAATAACATTTATATACAAGAAAAATAGGGGGCCCGGACCACTGGATCCGATACTGCACTGGATCCGATACTGTCGCCTCCCAACCCTCAATCATATCAACTTTTGTTCATCAAGTCCGCGAACTTACTTTTAACACTCCCTTGCTACTTTCTACTCCACAAACCTGTGATCTGTGATTTTCCTCCACCTACCTTGCATTAAACAGGCAAAATAAATAACAAACATTAATTTTATCTTTCAGACAATGTGAATCATCTTGAACAAAAAGTGTTGAAACTAGAAAAGTCCTTAATTGTAAGTAATCTTGTTAGACAAGGGGCATAAACGTATAAGATATTTATTTAGGGGATAGGTTGATTCGGAAGACAATTTGGGGGGGGTGGGGTTATTTAGAGTATTTTGATAAAATAACAAAATAGAAAGTAGTGAGTCATTAACCCGCCTAAAACATCCCCACCACTCAAAAACCCCTCACCCCAAAACCCAACATTTCACCCCCCACTCCACTCACAAAAACAACAACCCACCATTCTTTGTTCTACAAATGCCCAGTACCCAAGTAGGTGTGCTTTGGCTAGAAGTTGTTCACATTGGTCGACACTTTAAGAATGATAAATAGTTGAAAAAGTGCAAAACAAATGCTATAAGCTTTTATTGGGTTGAAGAGAAGTGCATTAGATGCAAATGGGGGATGGGGGTGGGGGGTGGTGGATGGGGAAATATATGTAATCTTATTAGTTTTATAAATTTGTGTTGTTGATTTCAATTTTTGTTTTCAGTCTGCTTCAAATCTGTCAATACATTCAAATGCACAGCATAATGTTGAAACTCAAACATCTGAAGTGTTTTGTAGCCAATCACTTACAGGTATTTACAATTTAATTATCATTTCTTAAAGGCACACAACCTGCTTATTGTTTTGCTATACACAGTCAGTGTGTATCCAGTTTACCCGTTGCGTCTACATGTGAGGTTACTAGGAGTTTCTGTATAGTGCTAGTATATCATGAGTGGTTTTCAATAGTGCATCCAGAGGCGCCTGGGGGGATGGGAGGTCACATTCCCACACTTTTTGGACAGGGGAAGGATGCCTGTATAATTATCCCCGCACTTTTTGCTTTGAAAAATTAAAATTAAAATGTCTAAATAATAAATCTTTTTCTAGTATTTCTTTTTATGATATTAATGTAACACTTACCCATTTAATGTTAGCGCAAACATATCGATGTACACAGGGGGTCTATTATAGTTTGACGGTTTTAGCCTTTATTGTAGGTCTTATTTCGATCATATCCAATTCTAAGGCGATTCCGTTTCTCCCTCACTGCCAGTTCTTTGGGCGGCCCCGCTCCTCCCCCCCACCCCGCCACACACACACTTCCATTAAGCGATTGTCGCCATTGGGTACATCATCATGTCGCAGTCAATCAGCTTGTCTGAGATCATGAACTCTCAAAACAATATTCAAACAGTTTCATAAATTACTTTCTTTTAACCTTCACTTTTAAACAAAAATGTTTAAGTATTAAAACTAATATTATAAATTACACATTTTATTAATTTTATCTTTACAAAATAATAACCAGCAATATGTGAGATACCCACTATCAAAATATTTAAAATGCCCTTTTGATATTTAAAATAGATAAGTTTTGTACACTGCTATATAGGATTTAGTATTCTGAAATTCCAAAATTAATGTAGTTTGCTTTAGTAGAAAAGACAATGCAGTTTGCGGCGTTTGTTAAAAAATGTGCATTATCAAAACAAAAAAAATAGAAATACTTTTTTTAATTTCAGATTTTGCGTACCCACCGATGCCAACACCCGATTTAGAATCTATGCAAACAAAGGTAATTATATCTTTATATCATTATTAAAGTTTATCAAAGAAAACAAAAATCAATAATTTATCAAGAAAGCAAGTACCCAATCGTTTGGAATATTTGTGTCGTGGAGGCAACTCATTCTAATATAGACAACTAATTTTGAGTTAACAATTGCTGTCTTTACTAAAATAAGAACTACTTCAACATAGATGGATAGGGGGTGGGATGTGGGCTGGGGATCTGACTTCCATTTTTGGCTAGCATTTTCCCCCACATTACAATGTGGTTGTAATTAACATTCGACCACCCCATCAAGTATTAAAAATCTTCAAAACAGCTTTGGACCCCTTCAAAAATTCCTACAACCAAACCTTAACAACTAAGAACATCGTTACAAAAACCAATTATACACTCAATAGCGGATCCAGGGGGGGGGGGGGGGGTCCATGGGTCTGGGCCCCCTTTTTCATATTTTTTATTTACATTTTACGAGTTTCTACAATCTGATACTTCAACCAAATAAGCCTTGCTTTTGTCAACCTACATATGAATTATTCTGGATATTTTTATAATTTTAATTATCTTCTTAGATGATAGCGAACTTGTTGCCTTTACCAAACCTTTGGGAAGCAAGGCAGAATGTCATACTAACTTTGAATGCTTCCTAAATAAAGGGTTTCTTTTATTATTTAGGTGATGTCACTGGAATTCACGGTTTTCCGTCAAAATAAACTTATGGAATTAATGGAAGAGACTTTAAAAGCGTATGAGCCTTCGTTCTCGTTAAAACCCTTTAACGAGAAATCTCTGTAGAAAATGAGTTTATGACGTCATTGGTATTCATGATGTACAGAGTGATGATGTTACTGGTGTTTGTTATATCACTTCATCTAGTTACTGATGTTAGTGGAATTTATGTCATTGGAATTCATGATGGCGTTAACTATTATTTTTTTCATCAAACGAAATAAAACTGATAAATGTTGATGAAGACGTTTGAAACGCGTGAACACATTATACCATTAGTCACTTAAAAATTGACAATATGAACATATCTCATCAGTGGATTTTAAAATTGTGAGTATAGACCTGTTTCTTATGAATATGTGAATATTTTGTACATAAATAAACGTTATAAAAAATATTTACCAACCCCTCAAAAAACAACAACAACTACCCACGCCCCTCCAAAAAAAAAAAAAAAAAAAAAAAAAAAAAAAAAACAAAAAAAAATAAAAAAAAGGAAAAGAAGCTTGTTATCTTTTAGTATCAACCCTGGTCTTTGATGACAAGATGTTGTTTTTAAAATGCAGGCAGTTTAAACAGTGAATTTTACAATGATGTTTTATTATCTATATGTGAATATTTTGTATATAAATAAACTTTTTTAAAAATATAAAACAAAACGTGTTATCTTTTATTATCAGCTCATGTCTTTGATGGCAATATGGCAAGTTGTTACATATAGAGTTTGTACCTGATCCGTCATTGTACCCCCATATCCCCCCCACCCCCACAAACCAATCCCAAAGTCGTTCCTATGGGTCTGTTTAATGATAACAATTTAAAAAAAAAATTCTTTATGGCGTTTCTAATATCTACTCTAAAAAAAGTTGTTTAAACATAGCGCATATACCTATTATTGACAAATACCTGATTACACTTTGCACATAAATGTATTTTATTAGATTTAGTTATCATACAGCAAAGACCTTGACAACGACTTCACACATATCTTCACAACTCCAAGGACAGATTTCAATGGATATTTTTAAAACTTGACACGTGTGATAGGAATGATATATCTAATAAGTAAAATCCTTCGTGAAGTTGTCACGTTATGATTTTTAATAATATAACCAAAACATTAATGGCGTAGTCAGGATTTTATATTAAGCGAGGTGGGAGTTGGTGAAGGTAAAAGTGTAACACATAGTGGTACAGCTCAAGATTGTCAGAGGCAACCAAGCTGAGCCTCTGTAACCCATGGCCCCCTTCAGGCTACTCCATTTTAAAAGATATCATTTTAGTATGACGACCATAATTGATTTATTTTGTAAACTATTAAACTTATCTTGAAATCTCGTCCAGCATTCCACAACTTAAAATATCTAGCTATGTACGATAAACCAGTCACTGGCATGTCCGACCCCCGAGTAAAAACTAACAGTGTTGTGAGACCCAAACGTTAGCGTTATTAAGGGGAGACCATTCTTTGTAAAACTTTAAAAGTAGTGATTAATAAACTTACAAGTTACATTAAATTTTAGTTGTTAAAGTATGTTGAAATCAATTACAGGTGATCCAAAATGACTTATATTTGCTTTGAAATAATTTTACGATACGCAAGTCTGCAGTTCGTATTTAGAATTATCCTCTCAATACATCATAATATTTCACGAGTTTTTCAGTTTTGGTCGTTATTATTACACACTTTCGAATCCAACACGCCTGATTTGGGTTCGCCACTGAGGCAAATCAGGCAATGCCTTTAAAAACGTGATCATAAACCTGTTTCTTATAAATAGAAAAAGGGATTAATATCAGTTTTGGATCTAGAATTTCTTATGGCCAAAAGTAAGACTATGGGCGGAATGCTGTATAATGTTTTTAGTAAACTATATAACTCGCTTGTACCGCCTATTATTACTTATGGAGCTAGTGTATGGGGTACAAAAGAATATTCTGTTATTAACAAAATTCAAAATCGTGCCT
>JAULBS010098820.1:3295-16391 GCA_032355785.1 Symmetromphalus regularis | reverse complement strand
GTATGTATGTATGTATGTATGTATGTATGTATGTATGTATGTATGTATGTATGTATGTATGTATGTATGTATGTATTGAAAACCCATAGACGGTTCAAATGTGTAGTTTAATGTGTCTCTCCGCTCCTCCATCTCTTTATAATTATTTTCTCATTAATATCAAATGGTAACTTAATAACGAATAACCTTTTAATATTAAATATCTTAATATCTTAGCATATGTCGATTTTATTTTTTTCAAATTCCCTTGTCTTTAAATGCTTTAAAACGTTAATATGTTAAGTGGAATCAATACAAGTTTTGCCCGCCTTTTTGCACGAATCAAAACACTACATAAACATAATTATATTTACAATAAAATAACATTGTCAACTTTTTGTGTGCAAATAAAAAGATTTGTGTAGGAATGAATGCAACCGAAAAGAATATTTACACTGCTAACAGAAGCTGTTTTATAGACCACATGGTTCAACAAAGACGGTCATGTTTTCATCTGCTAGGATCCATCTGCTAAAGTAATCACGTGGTTATGCAATCAGTATCGCGTGTTATAACACGTTATGTATAGATTGTGCTCATAATAGTAACAAATAATAGTATTAGACAAAATAACCAATTATATGTAAAGCAAACAAACAGTTGTACAAACCTTTATCATTATGCTTCAATATAAATAAAAAGTTCTATATTGTTTTTCTTTTATTGGTCAACTGCTAATACTAAACAGAAGCTTTAGTTGTCGTAGCAATATTTTAATCATGTATGAGAAATAATTCTCTTTTTATCTGTTTTTGTTTTTGGGGAAACAAAATGAAAAATGAGGCATCTAATATAACTTGTGTTTGCACATTTTATTAAACGTACATAAACAATAATCTGAAGAGATTAGGAAAACTATACACTTGGAAATTAATTAAGCATCACTCAATTTATACTGTCACCAAATTATTATTATGTGTGGTAGCCAGACAATATTAATAGTGTAAAAAGCATGTCTCTCCCCACGCTGCATACTATTATTTCGTTGCCCTCGGCAGAAAGTAATTTTATTTTTGTGTTTAATAAGCGTCTAATGGTTCGCCGGACACTGTCCATGTCCACACAAAATAGTAATATGTTACTTTCCAAAATCTGGGTGGTGCTCAATTACTTTTCAGGTGTTTATTTTAGTGTTTGGTTGTCACGGAAATGGAGCTATCAATATTACCTTTGGTTTACCAAATAAGATATGAAACCTAAACAGTTATTCTAGAGGCACTGATTCTCCTTTTCAGAATTGAACAAATTCCGTTTTTTTTCCCTTTTAGTAAATTTTATAATTTCAGTTTGTGTTCTATTGAAATATTTTCCATTAAACACACATACACGCATGCACGCAATGACATCAAGTTCGGTAATTCTTAGTTTTTGCGAAAATCTCTTAATATAATAGGCCATACGCTGAGCTAGAAACAGTATCTCTAAACGAAGTTTCGTTCTACCTATCGCAGCACTAAACAATCTCATCAGTTTCAAGTGTAATTATTACTATATTACTCACATCCAAAAGTTTCCAAAGTTTTATCCGGCTGGTTTTTTTTAATTTTTATTTTTATTTTATTAAACATCAAAAATGGGATCTATATACAGACGCGCATTACGCATTTCGCCTACATAACCAGTTTACGTCACGTCACATATCGTTAATATTAAATGATGTTGCCAATGCATGCCCGACGTTGCCTGGCTACGCAAATGAGATGTCGGGGTGGGGTGGGGTGTCTAAGTGTATAAATGAAACTATAACTGAAAGGAGTTTGGTAAATGATGCTCTTTTTATTCTTTTTCTTTTTATTATTCGGCGACGCGATCGTGAAAATGTAAAATGAAAGCTCGATCGCAAATGTTTTCAACCGCGAAAATATTTTCGTATTCTGTATTCCTCGTGTTATCGTCTCCTATCAAACCGAATCGGCACATTTCGTTAATTTCCGTTTCGCACCGGCCGTTGGTGTGACGTATTTTTAATGACTTCTACCACTGTTTTGGATGCCTACTCTTTACCACGGTAAAGGGGCCGTTTTTCTTTTTTGAAAATCATTTGAAATGCTCGGTCTAAAGGCAGAAACACCAAAACATAAGTCAGGGGTCAAATCAAAAGTGAAAAAAATAATCTAAAGCCTTGGATAGGAAAAGGAAGATGAAAGATTTATGATGAATGTAAAACGTTTGAAGTGACCAAAGTGTGACCCCCAGTGGCCTATGTTTACTTTTGTGCTGGGTGGGGTGGGGGTAGGTCGTTAACAAAATAACATTTAGAATAAGATTGTTCCAGATGATGGCTGGATGGATGGAGCTGGCTTGATCAAAGGAGGAAAGTCTACGGCATTATTCAAAATATGTTAATGAGAATGAAGGGCCAATACGTGGGAGGGTGTGGGGGAGGTGGTAGGCATGGACGTGAATTCTGGGGATGGGGGGACCCATCCCTCCCTTTTTATGGATGTGAAGATGTCTATATAATTAACATGCCCCCCCCCCATTTTTTTCTTAAGAACATTGAAATTAAAATCTCTAAATAATAATCTTTACTAGCATTTCTCTTTATTGTATCAATTTAACACTTAACCATGTGGTCTTAGTCAAATATACCGAAGTACACATGGGGTCTATAATGACGTCAGTTCTGGTATGATGGGAAGGGGGTGACAAACCCCCAATTTGTGGATGCTCCGCCCCCACCCCATTCAGGAAGCGCTTTTCGCCATTTTGTTCAGTATCGCGTTGCGAATCGTGATACAAATCTAATATACAAGATAAGTAATTGCTAATAAATTTACACTGATTAATTCAACATTTTTAAACAAAAGTTAACGGTGGGGGGCTGGAGGGAGGGACAAGTAATTTTTATGGCAAGGCCAGTATGTTTTGTGGGGGGGGGCAATAACTTTTCAAATCCACTAGCCCCCCCGGGCCAGTGGTTAAAAAACCTTAATGTCAACCCCTGTTTATCCCGTGTTGTATTAATTAAACGCATAGATGTTTAGCTTGTGTTAATGAAACAGCACACGTTTATCTCATGTTAAGTGTTAATGAAACAGCGTAGATGTTTAGCTCATGTTAAGTGTTAATGAAACAGCAAAGATGTTTAGCTCATGTTGTTAATGAAATAGCACACATGTTTTGATCATGTTAAGTTTTAACGAAATATCACAAATGTTTAGATCATGTTGTGTTAATGAAACAACATGGATGTTTAGCTCGTGTTATGTATTAAAGAAACAGCACATATGTTTAGCTCATGTTAAGTGTTAATGGAAAAAACACAGATGTTTATCTCATGCTGTTAATGAAACAGCACATATGTTTAGCTCATGTTGTTAATGAAACAGCACAGATGTTTAGCTCATGTTGTTGATGAATTGGCATAGATGTTTAGCTCATGCTAAGTGTTAATGAAACAGCACGTTTGTCCCATGATATGTATTAATGAAACAGCATAGATGTTTAGCTCAATTTTTTTAATAGATGTTAAGTTTTAATGAAAAACACAGATATTTAGCTCATTTTAAGTGTTAATGAAACAGCACAGATGTTTTTCTCATGCTAAGTTTTCATGAATTTAGCACAGAGAGATCTAAGAATTGACGCTAATCATAGATTTTGTTTTCAGTGAACATCAGACGCGCCACGATGTTTCCATTAGTGAGTCTACTCATCCTGCTCATAGGCGGAATCATGTGTTTCATAGGACATTGTAACTCGGGACGTAAGATCCTCACATTTGTGTGTGGAATCCTCTTCGTTTTAGCCGGTAAGACCATACATTCTTCGTTTTAGCCAGTAAAACCTTACATTCTTCGTTTTAGCCAGTAAGACCTTACATTCTTAATTTTAGCCAGTAAGACCATACATTCTTCATTTTAGCCAGTAAGACCATACATTCTTCATTTTAGCCAGTAAGACCATACATTCTTCGTTTTAGCCAGTAAGACCTTACATTCTTCATTTTAGCCAGTAAGACCATACATTCTTCGTTTTAGCCAGTAAGACCATACATTCTTCGTTTTAGCCAGTAAGACCATACAGTCTTCATTTTAGCCAGTAAGACCATACATTCTTCATTTTAGCCAGTAAGACCATACATTCTTCGTTTTAGTCTTAAGTAATTATGTTCTTCGTTTTAGCCAATAAGATGTATGCTTACAATTTTAGATAGTTTTATCAGTAAGAATATATATTCTTAGTTTTAGACATTAAGAACATTCTTAAAATAGTGTCATTGTTAATTTATGAAAAAAGTCACTTTCGCTATAAAAATGTTTAGTTTATTTTAGTGAATATTAATATTCTAAATACCTTCACTCTCTCACATGACACTCTCACTCATAAACAGACGTTTTAACATAATGCTACATAATGCTACATATAAACAGATGTTCGGTTCATCATAAAGCACTACTCATAAACAAACGTTTAACAATTTTATTGTTGATCACATAACACCATATATAAAGAGACGTATTAACATACCGGGTATTTTATCTGTTCGTCAAATAATACTCTTCATAAACAGACGTTTAATATATTGTATCTGTTCATCACATAATACTACTCATAAAGAGACGTTCTGACATATCAATTTATTTGTTCATCATATAAACAAATGTTTTAACTTAATGTATATATATTTGTCCACAACATAACACTACTCATAAACAAACGTTTACGGTAACATACAGTAGCGGATCCAGGGCTCCGGACCCACCATTTTCTAGAAATTTTTTTAAATATATTTTCCGAGTCCTATTCACTCATCACATTTGGACTCTCCTCCTTTTCAGAAATTCTGCATACGCGCGTATCATATTTGATCTGTTCACGAGATAACACTACTCATAAACAAGTTTAACATAATTTATTTTATCTGTTCATCATACTACATATGAACAGACGTTTTAACATAATTTGTCTGTCCATCACATCATACTACATATAAAAAGATGTTTTAACATAAATAAATTATTGATGAAATAATATTATTTTTTAAAAAGACGCTTTAACGTACATATCTGTTCATCATATAATGATGTTTTGTAAAGAGACGGTTTAATATAAATCGTCTGATCATCACCTATATTTTTTTCTAGATACACTAACCAAACATTATTCTTAAAATGTATTAAATGGCATCAACTAATCAAATATATATGATATGTTTCAAAATGCCTGTTTCTTATAATAAGTAAACCTTTTCATCAAAATGGTATTTTTATATGTATTCTAACCACCATTGTGACCTTGATTTGAGTGTTTTGCTCCCAGTAACTTGTCGGCATGTCTTTTAGTGTGGTTTGTCGTGTTTATGATGGCAAGTGTCTGGCTTACTCCATAAAACTGAACTGGATGAACTAGTTTCTTTCAGATTCAGTTTTAACTCCGTCGGTCTGTTGCTGGTTTCCATGTTGTCGCGTAATCGATTGTATCGCGATGACTTGAAAACAAATCATCTCTTCAGTGATATTATCAAGTAAAAATAATTCATTTTAAAAAGTATTATTACAATGGCAAAACGAATGTTCTTTCAGGTCTTAAAACGAGTAAACAGTTATGGTATTGGACTTGCGAAAGCAAATAAGGTGTTAACACTTTGCACGAGATTCATAAAAATCATATTAAGGCAGTTAAGTATTACATACCTTCAAATAATGTAACATTTATCAGAGTCACAGAATAGTCCACTGGCAGCAAACACGAATATCGTCTGGTTTTTGAAATAAATGACCACTTTCTTTTTTGGTTGAGTATATTTTGTATTTTATACTGAAGCATGTTGAGTGATATCAGACGCATGGATCAATAGTTAGTTACACTTTTGTGAGTTAAGTCATGGTAAATGTAATTACCTGGCTTAAAATTGTCTTTTTTTACTATAATACAATTAAACAGGTTTGTACTGAATGTGTTTTTGTACTGTATGTGTTCTTTTACAGGTCTTTGCACATTGGTTGGGATCATTCTTTACATCGGCAGCATAACAGAGGAAGTCGGCAACAAACCACGAGCCTCCATAGAAGAGCCCAAGTTTGTGTATTACTACGGATCTTCGTTTATCATGGCAGTGGGGTCGTTCATCCTAACTGAACTGTCAGGCGTGTTTTCTGTGTACTTGTATATAACGAAAAATAAACAAGCTCAGCGTAAAAAACTCTATAAAATTAAACAAACGGAAAACACGCACAAGACCGAGACAAATGACAACAGAGCCAACCACTGGCGCTACAGTGGACCCCGTTCTCAATCTCGCGAGAGGTCACAGTCACGTGACCGATCACGAGATCCATCTGTTACTCGTTCTGATAGTTATTTCACATATACTCCAATATCTGATGCATCACATGAATTATCCAACTATAATTTTCAAAGAGACTCATCTCGAAATACAATATCTACAACGGCGGAGTTGCATCCCGCGCAAAAGGAAATAGTGCCACCACCATCGATTGATATCGTTCGCAGAACAACGCCAGTGTGACAAAGGAGTAAATAGGATTATTTGTCAAGGGAAATAATTCTTGATTAGGCACGGATAAGGGCATCAACTCAAAGTTGCAATGAGGAAATTGGATTTTTATTAATATTATTATTTGATTTTTTTATTATTATTATTTGATTTTATAATTTTAATTATTTAACATTTTTTATTATTTGATTTTTATTATTATTAATTTTTTTTATAATTTTTTTTTTGTTATCTTGCTCCAAAACGGAGTGGCGTGTTTTGAAGACGCACTATGTTCTAAATGCTTATTTACTTAGACATGAATGACTGACAAGAGTGAATATTCGTGGTTCGATTAAACGGCGTTTTTCTTTTTGTTTTGGTTGTTGAAGAGTTGGTGTCCGGAATAACAGTGAAGCCCACGTGTGGGATATACAAGACGATGCACACTCATATAAAGAGGTGTGGCGAGAATTAGAGACAAGCGGCCAGGTAAAGGTTGCCTAGTTCTCTGCAGTGAGGTCTATAGTCAGTGTACTGTGTCCGAGGTACAGGTCTCTGTGGTTTAATGATACGAAGGCATACGTGATACCCGAACAACAGAGCCAATATGCTATAATAGAAGTGAGGTAATTCCAGTACATATGATATATATCTGAAACATTTCTTTGGTCATGTCACTGTCAGTGTCATGTACACAATATGATGACGTCAATGCACGTTTGCACTTAGTTCTTGGAAGCATGATGTCATCATATAATTATTGCTCTTGTAACGTAAGTGATGAATTCATCCTATAGTTACTCTCACTACTATATGATGTTATATCCCCTCCACTGCTGCACGTAGTTATTTAAAAAAAAGACTCCATTCTAAGGTTTGATTTTATATAGCTTGCGATTGGTGTATCCTTTTTATATATTCCTTTTATAGCTTGGATTGTTTTCTGTTCACGTGTCATGTCGCTCACAGAAGTAAGTTACGAAATAGATATGTTATTTAACAAAATGATTTATCTTCTTAATTATAATGGTAAAAGTATGGCCAGGCCTAAAAAAAACTGGAACAAATAATGTTGTCCAATATAACGTATAAAACGATAGCAAAATGCAGATATTGGACTATTATATCAGCATTGACAATATGAACACCTAAAACAGGCATGGCAGAAGCAAGTGAACAGTGGGGTGTGGAGAGCTAACATTCATAACGCTCTGAGTTTATTGATGTTGTTTGCATTAACTACGGCAATACTATGTCTGTCTGTCTGTCTGTATGTCTGTCTGTCTCTCTCTCTCTCTCTCTCTCTCTCTCTCTCTCTGTAACTCTCTCTCTCTCTCTCTCTGTCTGTAACTCTCTCTCTCTCTATTTGTAACTCTATCTATCTCTCTTTGTAACTCTCTCTCTCTCTCTCTTTGTAACTCTCTCTCTCTTTGTAATTATTTTTCACTCTCTCTCTCGCTCCCTCTCTCTCTGTAACTCTCTCTCTCTCTTTTCTCTCTCTCTCGCCCTCTCTTTCTTTGTAACTCTCTCTCTCTCTCTCTCTCTCTCTCTCTCTCTCTCTCTCTCTCTCTCTCTCTCTCTCTCTCTCTCTCTCTCTCTCATCACTACTACTAATGCTTTTGATTCAGAAGTATTGAGGGTATTGCCAGCCCCCCTGCTCCCATTGTTCCGCCGTGCCTGTAAAAGTAACCAAATCCATTGAAAAAAGAAAACCTTCTGTCGGGAGTCAGTCTATAATAATTATATGACGAAAACTTAATCCATCGAATTCCTCCATTAACATCAGCAATTAATTAATTTAATAAGGTGAAACTATGTGACATTTATTATAGCTAAAAATGACATTGTTGTATGTGTTGCAAATAGGCTTGTTCCTTTATTTCTCTCCAAGTTCGTTAATGATGCGCAAAGGTACTTTTAGCATACAAAATAGTATTCAAAAGAGTTGAATTGGTATTTTGTTATACACCGAACAGCAAAACAACCACGCAGATTTAATTTGCAATGTTTGAGTGAATAAATGTTAACCATATTTTTACGTTGGCTTTTTGCTTACTCGAGGCATATGTAGAGAAGTGTAAAGCGTGCGTCGCATGGGTTTTATGTTTTTTAAGAATTTTTCGTCTACCAGTAATTTGATTAAACATGATCTGAACAAACATTTGCGGTTTTTTGGCAGTTTAACATAATTATACTTAATATTAAAAAAATATAAATATACACAAACATAAGTCATATTCGAAACTAACAACGAAACGTGATATCTTTCTCACTGTTAGTATTTTAATTGCTGGCACTACGAAAACTATATTATATGTCATCAACCAAACATATATATAGTACAATTTTCTTTTAATAAGAATGTTGCATGCATACTTCAACATCGACACTAGTTCTACAATAGGAGTGTTTGGGACATAATGTTTGTTTCTAATTATATTCAGTGTTAACATTTATTTAGAGGTTTACACTGCGTTTGTATTTGTATTAATTTCTTATAATTTACACAAAAATTTAATATTATTAACAGCAACTGTTTATAATCTAGAAACAGACTAAATGATGTGACTGAGTTTGAGTGTGTGCGTGTTGCTTGCGTGCGTGTATTTGTGTATGTATGTGTGTGTGTAAACTTTAGGGACAATGATAATGTTGATATTATATGGGGTAATAAACCAAATATATTCATAATGTTGTCTGTATAATTTAATTTCAACTATGATTTCACTTCATGAGCACTATACTAAACACGAATGCGTGGGCCAATCAGTAGAATTAATTTACAAACAAAGTATTAATTTCAAATATGAACATTGATTTGTTAACAGAAATACTTCATTCAGCTACTTACATAACCACCACATCTCGCTTATTGTCAATATTAAAAAAATATTGACAAAATAAAAAAAAATAAAAAAATAGGTTTGTTTGGGTTTTTTTGTTTTTTTTCGTTCAAGGTATGACGTACATATTTTGTGACGGGTATTTACCAGTCAGCCGTTATTTTAAAACTTCAGAATATTTTTGTAGCTGCAAAAACATTTCGTACCAATATATTTCTCCCCACGAGGAGTTCCGATCTTCACATTTGAAATTTTTAAATGTCAAAAAAATCGATCGACTCGACATGGAATTCCCTTATAGCATGGTTCAGTTAAAACGTAATGCGTGATATGAAAGCGATATCTAGTATCACAAATGCATGTAAGTTTCATTCGTAATCAATATATAGACTACCAAGCCCCTTAAATTAAGTGGGACCATGCCTTTAATATGTGGTTTTCCTTTAATGTAATTATAGACATCGTCTGGCAACTGATGATACTAGAATTAGTTCTATATATATTATACATTATCTGTGATCCTATCACCTTCTAGACATATTTATGTTTGTTATTTTTTCTGTCCACCAAATACACGAAAGTAGTCAAAGACATGGGAAGCAGCATGTTAAAGTACTATGTTATTTGATCAATAACTATCAAACATAATTAACTTGTGATGATAACGTTTATATCATTATGGTAACGTTTATATCGTGATGATAACGTTTATATCATGGTAACGTTTATATCATAATGATAATGCTTATATCATTATGGTAACGTTTATATCATGATGATAAACATTTATATCATAATGGGTAACATTTATATATATCATTATAGTAACGTTTATATCATAATGGTAACGTTTATATCATAATGGGTAACGTGTATATCACTATGGTAATGTTTATATCCTTATGGTAACATTTATATCACTAAGGTAACGTTTATATCATTGTAACATTTATATTGTGATTGTAACGTTTATATCATGATAACGTTTATATCTTATGGTAACATTTATATCTTGATGTAATATTTATATCATTGTGGTAACTTTTATATCATAATGGTAACATTTATATCATAATGATTACGTTTATATCATTATGGTAACGTGTATCGTGATGATAACGTTTATAGATTGATGGTGATCCAATTAAAATGTTGGTGATTTATTATTTTTGTAAAATCTCCATTTCAAATATTTCCAAAATTCTATTTAATTTTCAAAGCTCTTTTTTATTTTTGTTCTACAAGACGACAAGCAATATTGTTAACATCATGTTGATCTGTGTTTCATGTCTTTGACTATTTGTTAGACTGACATCAGTGTAAGTTGTTTATATTAATCACAGACGGACAGTTTGGAAGAACAATGTTTGACAAATGAATAGGTTTATGGACGCATGTACGTCTACGAGCCAGGGTAGTGTAATTTGAACAAAACAACGTTATGTCATATTAACGATGTTACATTAATTATATTTTTATTCTTATCACTGTAGGTTAAATATGTGTATAGTTGGTATTTAGTTGGATTAATTGATATAATAAATGTGTAAAACAAAATTTCATAAACAGCGTGTCTGATTCTGTGGCTTTCTCTGGCATGATCTTTTGTTTTAATATAAATACGAATAGAAATGCGAATAACATATTAGGCGGGTCAATTTATCCACAAATACACGTACACCCCTAAAAAATTATAACAAAAGGTTTTGCCAGTGTGGGTTTTTTTTATCTATGGGATGTATTCAATGGCAGGGAAAAAATCTACCAAATTCTGACCCCCGGAAAGGGGTTAAAACAGGGTCAAATCCAAGATGGCCGCTAACGACTCTAAAAGGAATCAAAATGGCATAGGTTTCTTATGATTCGGTGTAGAACAGTTGTTTTATTTCTACACAAAGGTTTTAAGTGTCATGGAATTCACTGGTACATACATATCAGTAGTGGATCAAGAGGGAGGTTCAGGTGGTACAGACCCCCCCTTTCTCGTACATAAAAAAAAAACTTTTTCCAAGGCCAGATAGCAAGATGAAAGCTTATGACTAAATCATCATTAAAGAACACACGATCCATTTAGTGACTTTAGTGACAGACATAGCCATTGGTATATCCCTACTCCCCCACCTCCACCACAAAAAAAAGAATATTAAAAGATGACTAATTTGCTACAAAATAGTTATCTTTAACAGATGGAACAAAATCGTACCATTCATGAAGGATTATGGAGTGTGTGTGCATAGAGACTCGCTTTGGTGTCAAATGAAAGCTATGATAATGCAGAATTAAAGAGCTAGTAAGTATATAACTTACAGGCTGATGTGTTTTTGTCAAAAAGAAAATATAAAAATCCTTAATAGATTTGTTGTGAATATATAACGTCACCATATTTGGTGGCCATCTTGGATTCATAGTACTCTGGTTTAAAAAAATACTAAATGAACACACTGCATTCCCTGGTCCCTAATATGTTTCATAAAAAGAAAATGTAATTGCCTTATGTCACATGATAGCATACTGTGCACTTATTTGTATTGAAGGCTTTCACTTTGGATTACTGAGCGCCATCTTGGATTATTGGTGCTCACTGGCAGGGTCAAAATTGTATAGTCACCAACGAGTTGTTCAAAACTTAAAAAATGGACTATAAATAAGATGGCAGCCATCTTGGAACTGAAGTTTTAACCCACTTCTAGGGGTCAGATTTTGGTAGACTTTTTATGTCTTTCACTTCATCGACTATGACAGAAAACCGTTGACAGACATTTTGTTATAATTGTTAAGATCTCGGATGGTATATTGACTCGTCTGTATTTAAATATTACTACAGTGGGGTTTTGTTTGTTTGTTTTTTAGCATGTGCATAATTAAACGTCTGTGCTCGGTGGTTCAAATTATTGTTAAGCTGACCTCGGGTTAATGAACTATTTATCTTTCAAAATAAAATTATGTTTTTAGAAAGTTAATAAAAAGTTCGACATTTCTATTTAGTTGCTATTTGCAGAACTTTATTACCAATTTGCATTTGAAATATTCCACTAACCCACTGTTAGCTTAATCCTGCTTTGAACAACTGGGTCTTCATGCGACGTTCTCATATTTGAACTAAATTATTCAACTGGAAGCACTATGACACTATAAATACACTAAGAGCCATGTTGTGCTATTGTTACGTCTATTAATAATAAACAACTGGAAATAAATTATTTCCTTCAAATATAATGAAATAATTAACTCTATAATGTCAAACATAGTGTGCCCTCAAATGATAATGATGCGCAACCAAACTATGAAGGTTCTTCAGAGGACGAATATGGCCGTCAAGATCAGACATTGTCCTTTTTAAGTATACTGGTAGATTGCTTTAATTAGCAGTAACTTGTTTCTTGAATTTAAATTGGTAGTACACGGTATTTCAACATAAATATTATTATTTTAACCTTTTAAGCAATTTTAAGAATTTCTCTGTGGAGGTATCATTGTTTTGGTAGTAAACTGTTTTAGTTGACAGTACTTTACTCTGTACGTGTAAACGAAGTTATATTCTGTTACATGTCATACATTTGAACACAAATGTGCTACTATGATAGTGCCCTTATAAAGTTAAGTCTTTATGATAAACAGTTAGGAGAGTTAATACATTCATTGTTAGAGGTATCTGTATCAAACGTTATTCTACCCTTCGTGATAGATGATAACTTATAAAGTTAAGTCTTTATGATAAACAGTTAGGAGAGTTAATACATTCATTGTTAGAGGTATCTGTATCAAACGT
>JAULBS010098809.1:0-11137 GCA_032355785.1 Symmetromphalus regularis | reverse complement strand
TATAAGCTTCAAACCTTAAACTTATTCAATTCTCAAAGCATTCAATTCCAGGATTCTCTTTTTGTTTTGGAGAAGCAGATTGAATTGTGAAAGTAACAGATGAGGCCGGGGATCCATATATATATATAATATATAATCAGAAATTGGTTTTAACCGATGATTTTCATTGGCAATGGCTTCAAAATGACAATCTTGAATTCATTTAAAATGTATTTCTAAAACTATTTAATGTTTCTCCTGCTGAAACCAAACCAAATAAATTGGAACTATGTCAACTTTAAAATTCATTATCAATTCTTAATGAAAGTGGGATTTTCTGGCCCTGTTTCTTCAGTCTTCTATAATCCTAGTTGGTGATCATGTAGAAAAATTAAATAAATTCCCTACCTACCATTGATTTTCCTCTCTAGATAGGAATGCCAAGGGCTGTGATGTGCTTTATCTGTTAAGTGACAATCTACCTCTTTCTTGGACACAAACACTGGCTTACACAGGCTTTTCATTTTGTTTTGGAGTAGCCGATTGAATTGTGAAAGTAACAGATCAGGCCGGGTGTTTCGAGGACCACCTTAGACTACTTGTTATATTTTATATTGCTCCTAACCTGGAGAACCACTACCAGAAGCATATTATCAAGCCATTAAGCAATAAAAATTGTCGTAACAAGCATTGAACGTCTTAGTTTGAAACCGCAGGTGAGAATTTTCTATTTCAATTTTTTTATTATTGACGCAAAAACAACCGATCAGAAATTGGTTTTAACCTATGATTTTCATTGGCAATCAGTTCAAAATAACAACCCTGCTTATGTCAAACCTGTTTGTTTCTCAACAACCTACTTTGAATAGCATGTTAAAAACAAATTTCTACCAACTTATTGCTGCATAGGATTGGTTTTTTGATTGATTGAATATTGCTTTAACAACACCCCACCATCCTCACCCTCCAACACAAAAATAAACATCGGCTATTGGGGAGTCAAGCTATGTCCAAATTAAAACATTATTCTAAATCACTGAAAAGAGGTGATTTATAAAATGGTAAACTATATACAATATAGATAATAAATAATAAAATAAATATCACTATGGTTGCATAGGATTGGAGGCAAACAATGTTTTTAAATATACAAAATGAACTCACTTTCTAATCTCTGTACCAACTCCTTGTTTTTGCCGGCTTCTTCTATTGGAATCTTCATGCCCTCAGTGGGGATATACAGCACTGTTTTACCTTCCAGCTTCCACCTAGTGTCTGTAAGACTGGCCATAAACCGGTGCAGTTGGGCAGAAAAGTCATTTTTAATACCTGATTATACTTAAGGATAACAAAAAAGTAAAGTTAGTTTTATTTAACGATGTCCTTAGAGCACATTGATTTTTATCTTATCATCGGCTATTGGACGTCAATCATATGGTCATTCTGACATATGTTTTAGAGGAAACCCACTGCCGCCATCTTGGCTACTCTTTTTGATAAGCAGCAAGGGATCTTTTATATGCACTGTCCCACAGACAGGACAGCACATACCATGGTCTTGATGAACCAGTTGTGGACCACTGGTTGGAACGGAAGATAGCCCAAACTGCACATGGGTCCACTGAGAAGGATCGTCCCGATGACCGACAGCTTTGCAGGCGGACGCTCTATCATTTGAGCTACATCCCACTCCCCATGTAGTTACAGAGTAAAGGGTACAGGGTGTCAATGGGTAGTTAGTATTATTTTTTTTACATCTACACTAGAGAGCACATTGAGCATGAAAATAAATACAACTAAACAAACAACTAGAATATGGGTATGATTTCTATTAAATTCTGTCTGAATAAATCAAAGAAGTTATGTCCAAATAGAGGGAATTATGATAGAATGGAGGCTTTTATGTCAAAAGGAGGGAATAATATCTATGTAAATGGAGAAATTTATGTCGGAATAGAAAACAGGCAAAAGTACAGTTTGTGTAATAATAATGTGCATAAATATTACAAACTGTAAGTTTACATCATTCTGTAACTTTTTTCAACACTTTATATATTTTATTTCAACATAATTATGGTATTTTTTTTTTGCGGTGATATTTTTTACTCATTTTATTCTATTGTACTTAGCACCTTTTTCCAAACCACAACTGAAGGTACAGCACAGTTACTCAAATTGCAATAGTTCATAAATCATAATAAAAATGTACACACCGCATTAAATAAATGCATTTTTAGGTGGAAAAACTGTTATTGCCATTCCAATAAGTCAGACAGTTAGGACTTCCTGAAAAGCAAACATGGTGAGCTCTTTGAAAAAAAGCAGATAAACAATGCAACATCTGTAATGGTTGGTTTATTTCCGCTCCTGAACGCTCAGCAACATGTCAGTGACAAGACAAATGTGCACGAGAAACACAACGCCGCTGTACCGATCTGCGCTGTACCGATCCACTTGCTAGCTTAACCATCACTTGTTTCTTTCTGCAATAAAAAAAAAGGAAAACTACATTAGTTTCTTATAGCCTAATAGTCACTGTGGATTTTCCATGCTGGTGCACACAAAAAAAACTAGACACATGAACGTGCAAGAGATCATGGTTGTCAGTTATCCGTACAGCAATAGTTAATGGGGTTAGCCAAGTTTGTTTAATCTTCCTGTGGTATTTCTTAAAGGTACTAATCTTAGTTATAACATGTTTTGTTATTATTACAGTTTCATTATTATTACAGGTGTAACCATAGAGGGCATCATAGTGGATATGCCCCCAATCACACTTTTCTTGCCCCCACCTTCTATATTTGTCTGTCTTGCAATCCTGTTACTGCTTTCAGTGCAGTTGGCCTCCCCAAATATGAAATGCCCTTCAATATAAAATCCAAGCTATGCCAATTATATATTTTTTAAATTAAATCTAGACTACGTAACTGTTATTGTGGTCAAAATCATATCTCAAGACAAACAGAGTACAAATGACTTATAGGCAAAATTAAGAAATCCCTTGCTAATTAACTACTGAACAAAAATAAAATGAATTTTTTAAAATTTAATGTACAACCATGCCTAACTTTTCCTTTGTGGTTATGGAATTTAGATTCTACATTAAATTTAACACATACAACTATTACCCAAGCCTAATTTTGGCTATAGTCTTTGACATAACAATATTATTATTGATTTGGATTCAACATTAAATTCAACATGTGCAACTACAACGGAAGTCTAATTTTGGCTTATATGATTATAGTTTTTAACATAACAGTATTGTTATGTATTTGGATTCTACATTAAATTCAACATAATGCAACTACAACTAATTTTGGCTTATATGGTTATAGTTTTTAACATAACAGTATTGTTATTTATTTGGATTCTACATTAAATTCAACCATAATCCAAGCCTAATTTTAGCTTATATGGTTATGGTTTTTAACAACAATATTATGTATTTGGATTCTAAATTAAATTTGACATAGGCTACTACAACCCATCCTATTTTTAGCTTATAATTTTGTAGTTGTGTGATTTAAAAAAAAAAAAAAAATATTATCATGTATTTGAATTCTACATTAAATTCAACATATGCAACTACAACCCATCCTAAGTTTAGCTGATGGTTTTGTAGTTGTGTGGTTATGGTTTTTAATGTAACAGTATTGTTATGTACTAGTATTTGGATTCTACATTAAATTAAACATATTCAACTACAATCCAAGCTTATAGTTTCGTGGTTTTATTTTTAACATAACAATTCAACATATTCAACTACGATCCAAGCTTAACTTTTAGCTTATAGTTTTGTGGTTTTATTTTTAACATAACAATATTATTATGTATTTGGATTCTACATTAAATTCAACATATTCAACTACGATCCAAGCCTAACTTTTAGCTTATAGTTTCGTGGTTTTATTTTTAACATAACAATATTATTATGTATTTGGTTTTATTTTTAACATAACAATATTATTATGTATGTGGTTTTATTTTTAACATAACAATATTATTATGTATTTGGTTTTATTTTTAACATAACAATATTATTATGTATTTGGTTTTATTTTTAACATAACAATATTATTATGTATATGGTTTTATTTTTAACATAACAATATTATTATGTATTTGGTTCTATTTTTAACATAACAATATTATTATGTATTTGGATTCTACATTAAATTCAACATATGCAACTACAACTCAAGCCCAGGCATTCTTCTTGCCAAGTCTTCATTCTACGTGCATTATTGCATCACCAGCATTCTCGGAAACAAATCTTGTATTTTGCCTAAACAACCGAGTTAATTGCTTTGCCACTCACTGCAATGTACACGGAACAGTAACCTAAGTAAAATGTTTTCTGTCGTTCTCAACTGAACAGATAAAATGAGAGAGAAAGCAAATCGAGAAAGACTACAAAATGTTTTTTTACTTAGATTTTGCAACATGATATATGTTTGCTATGTGCAGATCAAATGGACCAGAAAAATAAAGAAAAACCTGTATATTTCTTTTTTTATTGAACGGAATCAGGTTTTTGTACAGGAAGAATGAAACTAAGAATGGAAATAATGTTTACGTAACATTTAGTTTCTTCTATTGTTAAACTTCAGATATTTCACTCAGGACAGAAGTTTTTTTGTGGAATTTCAATTGACATTTTGAAAAGCAGAGCTTTGATCGATCTTCTAAATTCTTTCCTTATAAGTAAAAAAATTTAAAAGGATCTTATTCTATTTTCTTGGGATAAAACAAATATTGGCCTTTAAATATAAAACAAAGGCTTTATTAATATATTCAGATTACTCACATACAGAATATTTAGAAATTAATTGTGGACCACTGACAGGAATGAGAAATAACCCATTCACATACTGATACAGAATATTCAGAATGTTATGACACATATATTACTAAAAAAAATATTTAAAAAAAAAAGAAATATAAAAAAATTATATACAGTGAAACTCCGCTATTACAACCACCAGTGGGACTTATTATAATTGGTCGTATGGGGTGGTCTTAGTACCGGGTTAGGCTTTTTCCACAATCATGTCCAAATATAATAAAGCAAGTAATCTGACATATTCATTTTAATACACATAATTCATGCACCAATACAACAGTCTAAATAAGCATCCACATTTGGAACCCTTTCAGAAATCCTGCATCCGCGCTTGGAAAAAGTAACTTATGTGGAGAGATGTTTTCAAAATTCTTTCTTACGGCAACCTAACTTTTCTACTAAGTAAGCAACTTCACTGCATACATAATTATGACAGCATGCTTGAAACTTAATAGGTATATAAAATAAAATAAGTAAAAACAAATGTTTTGGCATTAATACTTTTCACGTGAATGTACTCGGTACCCCCACGTTTTTCCAGTAGTATCGTGGTTGTTTCTTTCAAGCTTGTCGTAACCACTGTGGGTGGTTCCGCCCACACGTGGCTGTGTGAAACCGCGGACCGGAAACGTATTATTTATGAGAAAACTAACACAATTTGTTTTTAGCCTTGTCGATCACGTGGAATGTCTCACGACGACTGTAGCATACGACAGACTCTGGGAAAAAGTCAAGATCAGCATTCAGTGTTTCTGGCGCAAAACATGGGAATATAGGCCTATATTCTCCAGGTAGTTTGCATAGGTAACATAGCCACAGTGCCACTCTCCCCCTTGAAGCGAATTCTTTCGACGACTGTAGCATATGACAGACTCTGGGGAAAAGTTAAGATCAGCACTCAGTGTTTTTGGCGCAAAACAGGGGAATATAGGCCTATATTATCCAGTGAAAAAATGGAAGGGTTGTCTGAAAATCTGTGTACTCTTTACAAAGAGAAGAATGCCAAAATTATAAATGCTCATCCATTCATTCTTCTTCCATGTTGGTGATCAGATTGCTCAACAATCATTCGTCTGCAACTGTCACTGCGAACGTGAGAATGTGTATTTTCAACATCATATGTCAAGTACTTTCTGTCTTTCTTTGTTATTAAATTTTTTTTTCATTCTCCGAACAAAAACAGTTTTGATTACGAAAACAGTTTGTACATTAAAATAGAACAGGAAAATGAAGTGCTGACTCGTCACAATTTGACCACAGATTCCTGAATGTCTTCAAGTATATAGGACTACAGTTGCGGATCCAGGGGGGGTTCAGGACTTCCCCTCTTTACTCAATTTTTTTTTCCATTTACTGAGTGGAGGGACGTGAAAATTAACCATTTTTACATCCCATTTCTATTCACTGATCACTTTTGAACTTTTGCGTCAATCCTGAGGGATGGAGGGGCACACATCCCCCCATCCCACACATACATACTTTTTGGACAGGTGGATGCCCCGTCCCATCTTCACTTCCAGGAAGCGATTGTCGCCCTTGTATATATATATATATAGTTAGAAAACAAAGTGTAATTATCTCTAAACTATAAAAGGAAAAACTGTAAACTGATACCACTGATTTATTAATGTTGATGGACATACTAAATGAAGCTACATGTACTTGGAAATCGATTTTCGTATTCACCTCGAAATGCTCTCACAAATGTTCGAAAAATAAATAGATAAAAATATTCTAATCAAGTTAATACTTAATTAGTTTTTATTCAGTAATTTAGTTAATTAATAGCGAGAAACCCGACAAGACGCTTACAGCGAAACAAATATACTAGTCAATTAGTCTCGACTTGACTTAATATTACCATGTCTCCTTGTCTCAGGTGTTCAGGTGTTCAAGTACAGTGCCAGTGAATGTGAAAACTCGATCAGTATTGGCTGTGGTCATATTCATACCAAATACATATGTTTTAACAATAACTGATCCTGTTATATATTGTAAATAGATTTGTATTGTGTATATTCGACTATTAATATAGATTATTTTTATCAATTTTTATAAATAATATTTTACATTATATAGCTTTGGAATTATATTTTAAGAAAAATATCCAAAAGCATTGCTTTATTTGTTTATTTATTTAATATTATTATTTTAAAATTTGAAGTTTTTGTTTAAAGCTGAAGTGCCTCATTCCATCTATAACATATTTTAATAATGGAAACTGTAAACACAACTTCAGTTTTAATAAAATAGTGTTTGATTCCCTATCAACAGATATCCATGCATGCCTCGAAGTCTCGCTGCCATTTTTTAACATATATGAAAGGATAGCGTTCCGTTTTGAGTTTACAAATGACCTATCCACATTCTAGCCCGTGCATTTGTGTGTGACCTTCATACATCAGAGCCGACGATTGAAATAAAAAAATGGCGTATCATGAGGACGAAGATAACCTAAAAATATCTTATACTGAATGGTTAAATATTTCAAAAATAGAAGTATTCTAGTCACTGTTGCTTTAATTCTACACAAAATTTGGAAAATTAACATCACACGATCTTTGAAATATTCAAGCTTTACACTACGAAGTTCCATACGTTTGTAATAGTTATATTTAGAACTGTGCAATATTTTGACAGTTTGTTGGCTGGGGCTCAATTAAACAGTGGACAGTTTAAAAACAACTGTTCAGCCTTTGATCTCTGTTAATGTTTCACGAAAACCATGCTGTGAGTGTTAAAACCACATAATTATGATTTATGTTGCTGAGCTTTATCTTTGTATGTCCTTTGTATTGGCTTAAGAAGAGGAGATGTGATTTTGAAAATAACAGCCTGACATCTATAGTTTTATATTTTTATAATATATTTTTATAAGGTCGTATCAAGGTCAAGGTCAGGAATTTAACGTGTTATTCAGAGCAAGTTATTGTGAAGCACGCCGCTCGTGGAAAGTAATTTTTTAAAGATATATATTTAATAGTGGCAATCAGGGCCGGATTTATAGGGGTGGGTCAATTTCCCCGCCCCCACCCCAGCCAGAAGTCGCCCCAGACTAAGGACTTCCTTTATAATAAATGTAATAATTATAAAATTAGTTCTATTCATTCATTTTAGTTCATTTTTTTGTGTCATGTTAATTTCTATGATAAGGGGCCCCGAACCTGAAGTGCCCCGGGCCCCAAGGTCTAAATCCAGCCCTGCATAATTGTTTTTGAACCCTTTTCCAAAATGTATGTATTAATAGTGTAGGTCGATATAACACTTTAAATATAAGATTACTGTCGACTATTTATACTAAGGGGAAGATTATAGATTTTGTCATAGACATTACCAGTAAAATTTCTATATGTATATTGTATTATTTTATATTTATCTACACTGTGTATAGTAAATATAATAGATATCAAGAATGCAGTATATTTATCTGCTCTTTAAATTCTTGAATCTATTCTTAAAGTTCTTGAATGAAGTTGCCACGTGTGCAGTATATATATAAAATTATGGAAATCAGGTGAGCATGCGCATGTTCATGTAGACCCTTAATTACCCTACCTGTAATACGCATCAGCAAACGAGTACATTGGTGAGGTCATATGTTCATATTTCACAGTACTTAGTCATTATTTAAATATTGCGTCAGTATGAAGTTTATTATCATCATCATCATCATCATCATCATTATTGTTATTATTATTTTATTATTATCAGCATCATAGTAATTATTATTATTTTATTATTATCATCATCATTGTTATTATTATTATTATTATTTTATTAATTATTTTATCATTATGATTATTGTTGTTATTCTCATAATTATTTTATTTGTATATTATTATTATTATCATCATCATCCACCAAGTTCATGATACACGATGCTATCACACGCCAACCATAAACAAAGATATCTGTATGCAAGTGTGTGTGTGTGTTGTGTGTGTGTTGTGTGTGTTGTGTGAGTGTTGTGTTTGTGTGTGTGTGTGTGTTGTGTGTGTGTGGTGTGTGTGTGTGTTAATTCGTGTGTGCGTCAGTATGTGTATTGAACCTGACAGTACTAATCATATAAAACAATGCTAGACGCATTACGACACTGGAAAGACTTGACACTACTTGTGAGTGGAAAAACACTAACTCGCCATGATAATCATCAATAAAAACGTCAACAAAACGTAAGCAGAGCCTCGTGCTTTTCCACCACACCAGATCGAGGTCAAACCCGTCCTCTATCAGTCAAAACACTTTGTGAATGAACGTTTTTGAATGACAACTAAACGTGAGTAGGTCAACCAGTTTGAACCGCCCGTGTACGTTCTAAAAACGTCACCTAAATATTGATAAAATTGTGAAACTTGTACGAGTCGTCTGGACTCGAAAACTATCTGTACCTGGTGTGTTTATTTTGTGAAATTAGTTGCATCTGTGGAATTATTTACCATGTCCAAAACGGAAGATCCGACGGTAAGTTATTATTATTTTTAAATTATGTTTTTTTTATTAGTCATAATAATGTTTTAGTAAATATTATGTTCTAGAATATATTATGTTTGTTTTTCATGCATGCCTGGAATCAATTACTTTTGTTCTGTCGGTCACAATGTTCTTTATTTGTATCGGATTTAATAAGCATAATTTGAAACTTGTATACAACTTACGTGTGTTTTGAATTATTTAATTTAGCCCAGTTTTCGCAATACACACAAATTTAAGTTTTCTAACTCTCAGTTGCAACTCATAGACGAGCATATCCCCCCCCCCCAATCTGCGGTGCCTTTTTTGCGACAATAGGCGCCCTAAAATATATGGTTTATTTAATTTATTTGTTCCATATGTCTTGTAAATTATGTTATAATATTTATTTAATACGTCCTGTACAGGCACGGATGCAGGATTCTGAAGGGGGACATGCGCGGTTCCATGGGGGGGGGGGCATGCCCCCTAATTTTCGGACTAACTATTTTTCCTGTGTTAACGCTTCGGCGCTCGCAAGGTCGGTCTTCACCCTCCATAGTTCTCCCCATTCACAATTGCTGGAACCGCCCCTGGGGTGTGTGTCCAAATATGATGGGTGAATAGGACTGGGGTGGGGGGGGGGGGAGGGTGGAAATGATTAATTTTCACGTCCTTCCACTCAGAAAATACATGTTAAAAAACATTTGCATGTAGTAGGCCTACATTCAATACGTTGTAAGCGCCTTTCAAATGTTTGATGACGCCCCTATTCAATCTTGCCTCCCCCCCCAATATTTAAACAGCTGCACCGGCACTATTAAACAAATTTGTACCATGCATTATTTCGAAGTTTATACAAATAAGTCACACATGCTGCAAACAACTACCGTTTCTTAGAATTTCAAGATGAAAGTATTTTCAATTTATAAATGTATTGGAAGTGCCAGTTGCCATGGTAACAATGCTCCATAATTATATCAAGGAACTGCCCCAGAAGGAGTTACTGGACCAGTGCGTCATTTCATTTCAAATTGGTAAATATACTGTACAAAATAAGCAGGAAATATTTGAGTTCAGATATTAATAAATGTGGAATAGAAATTTCAAAATAAGTGTACACTATTAAGGCCAGCATCCAGCGTACACTTTCTAACCAGCCAATAAGTGTGGAACATCATCAGACAAAATCAACGCCGTTCAAGACATTTTACAACAGGATGTTGATCTGACGTATGCCACCAATACACAACCCCGGCGATTAAGAAAATGTCCACGGCTAAATAAATGCTGTAAGAAATAGAGTCCACGACATTTTTAGCATTCACACTTTTCGAACTCTGATTTTTCTAAAAAAATTACACCTTGAAAAAAACATCAGTCCGCGGCAAAAAAAGAAAAGAAAGTACCGCAGAGAATGAAATTGGTGGGCAATTTCAGGTTTTGAGTACTCTATGCATTTTTGATCAACCTCGGCGCTCTTACCCGTTATTAATGAATGCATTAAGCATGAACTTGAATTTCATAATCTCCACCTTTGCTGTCTACCTGGGTTTGGTTCGGTCTGTATCTTAACATAAACATTTCATGGCAATATCATGTCACATCATTGATTTTACTTTGCTACTCGCAACTATTACTTTTCATATTACACTGTTCTTATCCTGTATTACGTTTTAATATTCCATACCAAGGGCGAAAATCGGTTCCTGAAAGGGGGGGGGACGGAACACATCCTTGTCCAAAAAGTGTGTGTGGGGGGATGGATCATCCCGCTGCCCCTCCTCCATCCCCCCACTATTATAGACCCCCTGTGTACTTCGTTATATTTGCGCTAAGACGACATGGTTAAGTGTTACATTG
>JAULBS010098798.1:0-16394 GCA_032355785.1 Symmetromphalus regularis | reverse complement strand
ATATTTTGTGCAATACAGATTACTAGTGTGTGCATTCATTACATACTTTGAATACCACAGCCCAATCATGGATTTATGCTGGGACAAGTCATTTTTATTTTTTTAAATCGCTGGGGTAGGGGGTGGCTTAATTAGTGAGGGGGTACATTAAATAGGGAATATACAGTATTTTTTTTTTTATATGGTTTCCAAGTCAATCAACCATGCAGCTTGATTTTTTGCAAGTCAAAACAAATTAATTTAATTTTTAATTTTATTCCAGCTATCCACTTCAAAAATAATCCGTAAAATTAAAAAACTAGCCTAATTTATTATTTCTGTTGTAAGTCTTACATGTGTTTTGAGTTACAGAGCCCTGATTACTGATTCCTCAGAAAATCTTTCAGCTTTTGTTCTAAGATACCTCACACATGTTTGCACAAAACAGGTTAGTACAGATGGACATTAAATGTATAAAGATATAAAACTGGTTTTGTACATTCTGACAGTATATGCAAGAAAACATGAAAGAAAATGTTTTATTTAAGTGTTGTACAACTGCCATGATAGTACAGAAATACAATGTTATATTATCACACAGAAATACAATGTTACACACAAAGCACTTTAAAAAATCCCTGAACTGGAATGTTTATTTAATATACAAGTACTAAAATGTCATCACCAACTTGCATAAGATAGCGGTGTCACTTTAAAGTTTAATTAATTACAAAGAACCTTCAAGTTGATAATACAGTTAAACCTAAATAAATGGAAGTCTTTATTTTCCAAAAACAGCCAATCTAAAATAACAGGTGCATTTTGTGAAATTTATTCAGGGGGTGGCAAGCTGACATTGTGGCAATTTCACTGGTTTATTATACTACTCCTTCATATCATCCATCGAGATCAAATTATAAAATTTATTGCATAATTCAATAGTAAATATTTAAACAATAATAATATAATATAATTTTATGCATATATGCTTTAATATGCTTTCATCTTATAACAGTTTACAGAAATAACATTGGCAGTTCAGTGTTTATTGTTTACTCGTGAGAAACACAAACACACTGCTCACTACTCTTTCATCCAATATTTTCAAGAAATATACTCCATTGAACGCGACAGGCCACTATAGTGGTTTGTTATACCTGTTCTTATTTGGCATCATTTTTTGCAGACTCCTGATTTGGAACAGTTGTGAGTTTTCCCTATATTTATAGAGAATGGTCTCATCGCACATCTGGTATTTTTTTGTATTATTGCAATCGAACCAAAAAAAGGATACAATGAACAATAATTCACGCTACCTAGATTTACCTGTTCATATTAAAATAGGTAGGTATTTAAAATTTGTATACATACAATTATGTAGTCTTGTTTTAACATTCAGTAGAATAAATAATTTGTTTTATCAACAATGTGTTGCTAAAGCATACATTCTGTTGAAATTACACCTGTTCTTACCTGTAGAACACCTGTAAAACAAACATTTTTACTTAAACTATATTAGATTAACCCAGCCCATTCTTTACACTTTAGGAAAATCTTTACTTTGTATATCATTTTGTTGCTAATTGTTGACAAAAATCAACTTCTATGATACTACTCAATTGTCTAAATATATTTAGGGTTAGGGAACTTTACATATGTATTATTATAGGGATGAAAGAGTTAATAGCTTTACTAAGTGAGTTGACAGATTCTTGCCGTATTATATTTGATTTAATGTCATGTGTTAAAAAACCAAGCTGGCACCAGCTTCCAAAACCAAACAACAAAGAACTTGTCAGGCTTTTAAAATTTATTTGTGTTAATGATTTCCCCCCCTCTAAACCCTTTGTTGGGCAGCTGAAGAACCCAACATATTTATGAGTACCAAATCTTTTATTTCAAGACATATATATATATTTTTTTTTGTTGGTGAAATTATGTTCTGTTTCTGAAAGTCAAAAAACAAATCTGACTTGTATTTAAAGACACCACTAGAGCACATTGATTTACTAATCATTAGCTAATGAATGTGAAATATTTGTAATTTTAACTAATAATCATCAAAGAAAACTTCAGCAAGGTATCTTTTATATGCTCTTCACACAGATGTCTTTAAGACAACACATACAGCCTTTCATATCAGAGAGTGAGTGCATCAAGGTTCTCTAAGGAATGAAAATGAGTTAAAATCCATACGAAAAATTAAAAGTCATGACAGATATAAATAAACAAACTTTGTAATGTGTGCCTTCCACACCATTCCACTTACCAAACATCCCAACTAACATATACCCAACCAGGGCCAACCTTAGTAGCTGTGGAGTCTTAACTGGGAACAAGTCTGGCTCTGTTAGAAGGCAGTTTTACTTGACAAGACTAGAGTAGATTAATCTAGCTAATTGGGAGTAATTGGTCCAATTGCCTTAAAGCAAACCCTGTACCCAACTTGTCGTTGCTTCATCTTCTGCTAGACATTTGCAATCCATATATATTTTTATTTGAGAAGCACAAAAATATTCAAAATCTGGGGTAATTAATATTCCTTTAACTTAGCTTCATATCCAGGTGACAAGTTGTTTACTTTTGAGTGAACTACTTTAGGGCATCAATTTAAGTTGCATTCCAGACATTTTCACAAATTTAGTTACATAATGATCATTTTCATAAAATGTCATGCCCTTTTGGTTGCATAAATTATATGATTGTATTACCTTGTACAACCATGTTATTGCTAATCAAATCTGCTACTTTAAAAGATGTAAGAATGATGAAACTTACCCATATCACCAGCAGCTTGTTGTACAAGAGGATCATGGTTAACAAACATGGATTCTCTGCCTGGTCCTGAATCCTTCACATCAGCATCACCACTGAATTTGTCCAGCATGTCCCAGGCTGCGGTATCTGTGAACACTGAAATAAACAGACAATTCAGTTAACATGAGTATCACCACTGAACTTGTCTAGTATCTCCCAGGCTTCATTGTCTGTGAAAATTGAAAGAGACAATTCAGTTACCAATATAAGTATCACCACTAAACTTGTTCAGCAATCCCAGACTGCAGTATCAGTAGAAACTGAAATAAAATATACTGCCATTTTTGATAGGGTGAGATTAAGGTGTGAGAAACAAAAATGTTTTTAGCATATTATACTTCATGCCATACATATTACAGAAGCATTGGTCAACATTTCAACTAACTTTATACAAAATGTAATGAATCAGCTATTATTGCCTTTGGTAGCTATCAAAGAGAAATGTCAAGGATGCAACATAAAATGTAAAAGTTCTTTATAGGGCATAACTACAAATGCTATCGATGTGTCATGAAATTAGACTTAATATGTAATGTACAAACCTTCAGATGCCGGCACAAATCCCTCGTTAGCCTCCTCTGGCATTTCTCCATCATCCCCAGCTCCGAACTCATGCACCATTTCTAGACTCCGAGACATCTGACTTGTTGCAGCTGGATCTGGGTGGGAGTCAGCAACAGTTGTAACAGTTGCTTTTGGTTTTGGTGGAGCATAAATTTGAATTTCATCATCACCCTGAAATTTGAGAAAACAAACTGAAAAAATTAAACTGAAAATGATAATAAAACTAATGTGTAAAGAATGATTATTTCTACAAAGCTATGCATTTCATTTTGTCCAAAATATTTTACCAAAAGAAGTCACTTTTGTATAGGGTGCAATGAAAGCCCAACTAAACATTAAGCTAATGTAATTGGATGTCCAGATTACTGTCACAGTAGCATATTAATGTAACAGATCTAGATCTACATATTATATATTGAAAGTTTGTTCTAAATTAAAAATTATTGCTCCTCCAAGTTAGTGACATTTCAGTAATAAATACACAAGTGTTATTAACAAGTGTGGTCCATTTCCCAGGCTCTGCTTCAGTTACTAATATGATTTTTAAAATGTTGCTACTCTATTGACTTTTCCCTTTCTCACCTGTATTCGGGAAGTAGCTGGTTTATTCAATTTTGATTTTGTTTTTCTTTTTACACCAGTTGTCTTTTTCCTTAAAAACAAATTTAAAAAAGTATAATCAGGAGCAAAAGCAAAAATAAGATACAAGAAATATATGTATACTATTAAGTCATTTCTATCAATCAGGCACAAATGTACATAATAATTAATATACATAATAATTAATATACAGACCTATTAAGTAGCATCTGTGTTCTAATCATCCCAAAACAACATAGTTATTTGAAACATGAAGACAGAATAATATGTCTTCACAATTTGCATGTTTAATATGAATTTGAATCAAACACACACGCATGTACATGTCTACATTTACAAAAGAAATGTGCATGTTAAGATATAAATAAATATACCTGACAGTAAGTCCAATGGGTGGCTTGTAACTGATTTAAGATGTACATGTATGTATTCAACCACTTAAATATTCAGAATACATATGTATCAAAATATATCTAACCAAGGAAAACAAAATGAAGTCTATGTTGTACTTACTTAGGCAACTCATTTTCCACAATGGTTTTATCAGGCAATGCAGACTCACTGTCTTCTTTCACTGCAACCTCCTGTAGTTTAGTATCTGTGTCCTTTTCCTCCACAGTCTGACACTCCTTACCAAAATTAGAACTTTTTCCTGGGCCCTTCTTAACGTTAATCTCTTTTCCTTCAACAACAGATTTGCCTTTTGGTTTCACAGAACTCTTCTTGCTTTCTACTTCCATCTCCTCAAATTCATCCATAGACTCTCCTGCTTTTGAATGGCGCTTCATCTTTTCAACTTCACTTTCATCAACCATTTCTCTTGCTTCACTCATCTTGGCAGGACTCTTACTCTTCTCCTTGGCCAATTTCTTTCCTGAAACCTTTTTGCTTTGTCTAGCTTCATTATGAGATTTGCATGGACTCATGCTTGTATTATCCTTGCTAACAGCATCAGACACTGTAGAATTATCACCTCCTAACTCAGTACTTTCAGACATCTTTTGACTGGTTGTATCATCTGAAGACGCAGTCTGTGGTTGAGACACCGTCTGTGGTTGGCCTTTATGGCTATTACAAGCCTTGTCATTGGTTAGACCTGGTTCACTCATGATAACAGAACCAACATTCTCTTGAGCATCACACCACACATCTTCAGATTCAATAGACAGAACAGATCCACTTGGTACAGCACCAAGCATGTTGTTTCCATCATCAATGTTATCGTCTGTAGAATAATATGTCTGAGGTGAGGATTCCACATCAGATTCTGGCAGTAAAGCCTTGGAATCTGGTGTAGTGTCTCGCTTTTGTGGACAAGGCTTATCTTGTTCAACACCTTCAGTTACAGGAGTTGTAGGTCTTGGTGGTGTTTGTGATGGTTTGGGTTTTGGCTGAATTGGACTCTCAATCAGATTTTTTAAGGCTGAATTACTGACAGTATGGCCCGACTGGAACGGGTTACTAAACTCATCGACTTCATCAAAGTTAAAAGAGTAGGCTCCACGACTTGGAAGTGGAGGTGATGTGTTCTCATTATCAGGATCAGACATCATCAAGTCTCATCTCAACAGACACCTACAAAAACAAAGAATAACACTACACATAAACACAACTGCAGGGATCTAACTTCAGTATTTGGGTGAGGGGGTGGGGTGGGGAGAGGCACAGCCATTATTGCCTTGGATTCTTAGGAATCAAGAGGGCACCAAAACAATTTTGAGGACACATCAGGTGCACAACGGAAAATATGAGTTTCCTATGGGGCAAGCGGGAAAAAAGGGCACAACAATATTTGCCTTCATTAGAAGTGAAATTGAGAGAGCATTACGGCAACGGGACAGGGTGGCACGACAAATGCCTCAATGCCTTGGTGAAATTTGACACTTGCACTGTCATATAGGTGTTTTCTTGCAAAATATTAAAAAGTGTAAAACAGTGGTGTATTAATTGCACACCCTTGTAATTAAGACCTGCCAAAATTCGGTTGACAATATACAGACAATCATTATGTCACTTATCTCCTGGCCTTCCCAAGTTGTTAATGACTTCAATAGGTCTCACAGGGAAGGACACTGGTATTGTTTTGTCAGATGTTATGTTGAGCGGCTAATTACAAGGGACTAAGTTTATACAGGGGGGAAAAACCAGGAGCAGCAGAAAATGAAAGGGGAGTGGCAGAAAGCGAAAAGAGGGTGTTGCACCCTGCTTAAATGGAGCAGTGAGAACACTGCATGTATCCATTTGCAATCAAGTTTACTAATACTGAATTTCATCTTATACTCCCATCATAGAAAGGAGATTAAACTTTTTAAAAAGAAGAAAAGAGACAAATCAAATACAAGTGTTCTACCCTGAATTTAAAAGTGATTTTCCAAACAGACCAAGAGTATAAGTTAAAGTACAGTCTTAACAAGCATGCAAATGTGCATTTGTAAATACTGTACATGAAAGTATCTGGATTATTACTCATTGAATAAAAAGGAAATAAATCAAGTTAACAAATAACTTACATGTGCAAACATGTATACAACATACACATGTAAGTATGTATATATGACAAGTAGTTGAGGTTACTATACCTGAAAATACTGAGAATGTATATACACTAAAAATATAACTCAACTGTTTGATTTTATGATTTATCCAAAATTTACTTAATTCTTAAAATTTATATCAATTTTACTGTACTTTCTTCTTCTTTATGACTAATAATTTTATAATTTGTTTTATTTTTGTATTAATGGAGAGTATTGTTACTGTAATACTTTACCATTAGAGTTTGCAGCAGTCTTTTTATTTCCTCCGCAAGTTTGGAGCAAAAGACCAGAGTTAATTTTATGTTGATAATTAAAAACTACATGTACAATGTTCAATAACGTCTACTTGTTTTTGTTTGGCTTTTTCAGATTTTTTGAAGTAACAAGAAACCAAGTTTCATGAGTAATTTGATAAAATGGACTTAAGTAACACTAACAGTTAAACTAATGGTAAGACATTAAAAAAAAAAAATCTGTAACATATATATGTAATTAATTGATATTTAGTTCATAATTGATAATATTTTGCATCAGTTTTAGAATTTGGAGTGAATCTTGGGACTGGAATGTATATATATATACTGCCATAGAAAAAAGAAATAATTTTAAATCGGTACATGTATGTACTTATTTGGTACAGAAACTGCAAAGCATTTCCTTTATGTTCCATATGGAGCTTTGAGCATCCTCTTAAATTTCCTGCCAGAATGATGACTTTACATTAATTTAATATTAATTTGTATATTTGAGTGCTCAATTTGCACATTCTTTCAGGTGGTTTACATATATTCATAATCAGTAATGCCAAGTTTTCATCAATAGTTATTTTTCTGTTTGTAACTGGTAGTTTGCAGTGGATTTAGATATTTCGTTTTACTTGTCGTCAATGAAATTAGTGTTGATGTTGTTCAATTTAGTAATGGAATATATATTATATATATATATATATAAAATATATTCATAGTATCACCATTACATGTCCAGGAGATAGACAATTACAATTGCTGTTATGTGGTAAATCAGATCTTAAAAACTGCCCTGATTATATTACGTTTACTCTCAAAAAGCGAAAGACCAATGATCTATACTACTCAAAAGAAGTTAAGTGTCTTCTAGAACCGAGGCCATTCTGGATAGCATTAGTTGTCCTGAAAATCTGCCAGTCTACTGATAACGGTTTGGCTTACATGTAGATGGTGAGTCAAAGTTCTGAGTTTGTCCACATTTAGCCAGCCAATGGCCCTTCCCCTGTCTAGGAAGCTGAGTTATCGTCAAACAATCTTTAAATTTAAAGTGATGATGAAAAGAAAATTATCATCCCTTTTCTTGCTAAAATTGGCATGCATGGAATGACACACTTGCAAATGGTACAAGACGAAAAATGGGTGTTTCGAGACAGGTTGTCAGTTTAGTCTGACTAACTTGTTGCTTCAAGGCCATGAAAAAGAAATCTGGGTTAACTGTAAAAGTTACTAAATACAAGTGCAATGATTGCATGCTCCATAATAACATGTTGTCTATAGTCCAAATGACAACACAAACGGGGATATTCTAACCCTATCTGGCTTAAAAAGACACAAAAAGAATGAAAAAATATTCCTTTGACCCTTAAATTATTTTGAGTAGTATATATTTATGTCCCAAACATATTTTTGATATTCTTTTCTGCATTAATTTGACTTCTATTTAACCGATACTTGTACTGCTAATACATTTGGTTTGAGACAGGGTGCGTCTCATAACCTATGTTTAATTATAGAATATCTGAAAGAACTTACAACGCATTTCGGAAACGACGGAATAGAACGCAATTTGGCACTTTAGAATAAAAGACCGATTTCAATCATTTTTGACAATTATCTTAATCCTTCATAAATACACGATAATGATGTCACATTCTTGTAAACTTTCTAAAAATGATTTATCCTCTACAAAACAAAGAATCAAATCTAATTCTAAACGTCAACACCTCAACATTCCTCGCGCTTCGACAGGTTGGGCAGCACCAGGTGACCCCGCCAGCCTCTTAAAACTAATCTCTGGTGACTCACATCTATTCAACTTTCAAAAATACTCCACATTAAATAGTATTTGTTCGTATTTCCCTCATCAACTTACCAGGATTACTGAAAATGTGCTCAGATTGATGTAATTTATTAGTAACTTATCGATAACATAATCACTTTAAAAATATTTTTGGTCAGCTTTTGGCATTTTCCTGCTTTTTCGTGCAGAGTTCCAATCGAAGGGAGGTAACTACCAAAACATAATTATCCACGTCTGAAATTTCGGAAGAATTTCTCCTGCTTAATGCAGCTTATTGTTAAGTTCTAGCAGTGGCGGATCTAGGCGGGGACCCCACGGGACCGGTCCCCATAAATTTAGCAATTTAAATAAGATTTAAAAAATGATTTTTTTTTTTTAAATATATTTATTATTATTGTTTTAACGTTCAAGAATCCGGCATCATAATTCATTCATTGGGGCCCCCAAATGGATTTTCTGGATCTACCACTGTCTTGAAACAGTTTCTAAACATTTTTTTATTGTTAGGGGTTGGGGGCGGGTGGGGGGGGCAATGTCCATGTAATTTTTTTTTTTTTAATATTTAATATACGTATATCAATCCTAAATATCACGGATGTGCATATTAATGAAGTCCAATACCTCAGACATGACTTCATAAGAAATTTTCACTGCTAATAAAGTTAATAATTATAAATATTTTTACTGAATTTCTCCAAATTATTAGAAATGTTTAAACGAAGAATTCAATCATTTTACTTAATCAAAATACAAATATAAAGGGTTATTTTCCCCCTTTCATTTAAGTCAGTGGCGGGTCCAGAAAATCCATTTAGGGGGCCCCTAAAGAATCTGAGAATTCTTTAACGTTAAAATACAAAATAATAATAAATAATAATATTTTAAACTGTTATTTAAATATCAAAATTGCCCCTGGGGCCCTAGATCCGCCATTGTATATATATATATATATAAATAAATAACACGTTTTGTTTCAGTTTGATGTGCTTAGATGACTTGCGATTCATTCAAAATGGCTGGTTCCATCGGACAGAAGAACAGTTAAAAGGTTGGCAAAATAAAACCTGTTGAAATTTGGAGCGACTTAGAAGTAGCACATGGTGCCCTTTGGGCCTTATTATGAGAAGTACCGTTTAACATTGCTTGGCAGCTACAACCCGTGAGACCAGGCCTTGTTTTATGTGGCACTACCTGGTTATTAAAAATAAATACTATTGTTCGCATTTATAAATTGACCTGCGTTTCCTACCTTTTACACAAACAGGTTCTCTGTCTCTCTGTCCGTCTGCAGGTGCCGAGGCAGGATTTCTAAAAGGGGTGGGTCCAATTGTGGATTTCTGTAGGGGTCCAAAAGTGACGAGTGAATAAAAATGGGGAAAAAATGGTTAATTTTCACGTCCGTCCACTCGGAAAAAGGTTAAAAAAATAAAATAATAATTTTAAATTCGAGAAAAGGGGTGTCCTGACCACTTGGACGCCTCTGGATCCGCTACTAGTCTGTCTGTCTCTCCCTCCCTCCCCCCCCCCCTCTCTCTCTCTCTCTCGATAGTGCTCCACCTTTTATGAAATGCAGAATATGCTCCTGCTTTGAATCTGGAGTTTATCTATTCTTTTTTCGGGTAAGCATCACTGATCATCATCACAAGCAGGTGGGTATAATACTATTGTGCGTGCTTCATTTTGGAACAGGTGACCAGTTGGTGGAGTCCTAAATTAACATCAGTTTGGTAGTAATCAGGTGAATTTAATAAATGTTTTCATAGATTGTACAGCATCTTGTTTTCGTTTTTTTATTTTTTTTTTATTGATCGTAAGTGTGGGGTTATGCTCGACCAACAATTATTCATGAACTTCCAGGTTCAAACTGGTCTAAACATTTCTTGGAATGTTTTGAAAATTGATGAATCGTTGTTCTCAGCAAACTGAAGGACCTTGAGCTGCGAGGTGCATGTTAATACAGAAGATGGACGTCGAGGGAGAAGGCATCTAGGTTTAAGACTGGAGAAAAATTGGAATCATGATTACGCTCAGAACGAAATTGCTAGCTAGACTGGTTTTTACGCTTCATTTTAAACCTAGTGAGAATGTTTAGAAACAGTGGCTTTCGTTGGAACGACCCATGCTGCGGATCCATTAAAGTATTCTGCGTTCCAGTCAGTGGTCCATAATAGGTACACAAAAGGCTGTTGTTTATGTTGTAAAGTATAAATTGGAAAATACATTTAAAGACCCTTTAGGCTATAGGAAAATATTAGCGAGTGTTGGTTACTTATGTAGACAATGTGTCGCAAATATCGTATGCTTTACATCTAAACAACGTGATGGGTTGTCTTTTTCTGTCTGCATACTTAGAGGGTTGGATTTTGAATTTTTTGTTAATAAGGATAAGTCTCTGGTCCAGTGGTGGGATATCGGGCTCTCAAGCTGAAGAAAATGGTTCAACATCTGTTGGAGTCTGGCTCACACTTCACTTTGTGTAATGTTTGACATCCAATTGCCGATCATTAACAAATCAATGTGCTTTAGTGGTGTTAAACAAAACAACAACATAATTTCAGATTGCATATCGACATTTATTACTGTTTCACAAATAATTAGTATCGGTTAAGAAAACCAATACAACTGTGTTAAAGAAATAGTATAGGCAATTCAGTAATGGTACCAGTTTTGGTAAAAAAAAATCACAAGCAATTTTGACTGTGTTCATCTCATACTATAAGACAGATGAGTAAGGCATCGATATATACAATAAGGGAGCAACACACGAGGAGATGATTTGTGTTAAAACATTTTGCAACTTTACTCAAACGATATGTGCCATTTTATTTTAAATAAGCAACAAGCAGACCATAGTTTTCAATTATGGTTACTTTCATTGGAATTCTGTTGATAAAAAGAACGATATGTAAGTTCAAGAAAGTGTGAAGTGTTTAAGTAAATTATTAAACTGCTTATATATAACGCCTTTAAATGATCAGAGCTGAAACAAAAACTCAGACAGAAGCAATTTATTCCATACCACAATAAAACATCTTATTCTGTACATTACACAAAGTATTATTTGAATACATTCTACATAACTAATAATAATAATAGAAATTTTATAAGACGATATGTTTATACATACAAAGACAATGCACTACCTTTATATAATGCTAAAGAATATGTTCAAAACATATACTGTTATAATTTTACTATTTTTAACAAGACTTGTATGAATAAGTTTGCTACTGCCCCGTTTAAAAAATGTTCTTCCCTAGGAAATTAAGAACGAATCAGTTGTTTATAATGGGTCTCAGCTCCCGTCGTCTCCTTTTACCAATGACGATATCAGGCATCTCTGTAAGAATACAACAGACAGATATTAATGTTCAAAATTTGTACATTGAGTATACCTAACCAATCAACAGTGCCATTGCTAACTTTTTTTAAGGTGTAGGCAATATGAATAAAATATTTTTGAGTGTGTGGGGGGTCAACGGAGCTAAAAACCGTTAATTAAAAGTAATTTTATATTGAAAAAAATATTGGGTAAATGACTTTGGGGTTCAGCAACCCTTTCTTGCTCCCCACTTGCTACAGCCCTGATGATGTTATGGGGATCGGCTGCTGATCTAAACCTGGTGACCATCTACCTCCAGATTAGAAGGGCAAATCCGAATGCTGAAGAACATTATTGAATATCACTGTGAAAAAGCTAGATTAAAAAAACATTAACGAAAATAAAAGACAAACTATCATTTTAAAGAACCATCACTTTAATTTCTTATAACCTTGCATTAGGGCCAGCCTTAAGTGACGCAGTCCAAATTGGGAACAGGTCTAGCTCTGTCAGAAGGCACTTTTACTAGACTAGGATAAGTTATCCTTGCGAGAGTCCCCTTTTATCGCGGGTCCCAACTGGGAGCAATTGGTCCAATTGGCTTGGCCGGCTCTAATGCAAGGTAAAGAATAAGTGTATTTTGTCTGCATACGATTTGATAAACATAATATGTGCTATAGTACAAGATCATATAACTAGCACATCAAAACTTGTCGGTGATGTGCGATGGTCTTATATCTCTCTGGATAAGAACTATATATACAAACCCTCAACGTCACATCCAATAAGCTCAAACCGGAAACAGGCTGCCTTCTCCCAGGTTTCCGGAACAATACGGATGACATCTGTTTTTATGTAAGGATTAAAGTCTTCGGTGAAGGTCACAGTGGCGTTGTATATTGCTTGGAGATTCTGAACAAAACATACACGACTGTTAAAGAAAACCGTTATACTTATATTACACTTACAATCCCTGTTATCCCTATTATTTTCATCAGAGTATTGTCGAACAGCCAATAACACCCAAACAAGTAGGAGAAAGAGCAAGTTCACAAACCATGTAGCCTATGTAGTGATGAATAAAATCGGACGAAGTGTTTGTAATACAAGTATTTAAAAAAAAAAAATTACTGGTGGACTTCGTAATTCCCTAGAAGACGCTTATCGGTTTGGCTGCGCATACATGCCTGAGAATTAATCAACTGAATTGTTATCCAAGTAACTTATAAACATTAAAATTTGAAACATTAAAATTTGAACATTCCGACAAAATATAATAAGTTCGAAATTTTGGTAGTCAGATGAGCTACTCTAGATATGGTTTTGACTCGTGCAAAGTTGTAGGTTTTTTAAATTTATTTATTTTTATTATTATCATTATTGTTTTAAACAGTTCGCCATTGGCAACAGTAGAATAAATTACAGAGACATTTACTTCTAAATCTTTATGAACGTGTTTGTACTTACTGATGCATATCGATGCAGGTTCCCGTGTGACTGATAATAGATGCTGAAGTTTTTCAGATAGGTGTCGTGAACATCAAATAAGTGCTTCCGGGATGGAAAGTCGAACATCATCTCTGATATCAGCTTTTCCTTGGCAAATGATACTTCATAATAGGGAGTACTATCAGCAGGGTCTGGACACCAGGCGCCATTATGCTCACCTTCAAATGTGTAGTAGTTAATTAGATAACATTACACTAGATGTATTACCGTTATTACTGAAAACACTTCCCATTACATTGTTTAGTTGTACCTAATTTCGTGCTTATAGCCAATTAAGGTTCAAGCACGCTTTCCGTGATGTCTGTTCAGGATAGAGGTTAGTGTTAGTAGTAGAGACAAACAGACCCAAGCAAAGATGGTAATAGGCCCTGGCTAGATAGAAATATAGGCCCCTCCCCACTTCAAACTGCTCATTAAGTAATTTTGTAATCAGTGCTAAATACCAGGAGGAGTAAGCCCCTTCAAAATAGTAGGCTCGTTCCAATTGGGATCTAAACCCGCTGCCGCCACGCTAGTGCGGCTTCCTTTCAGTATATTTGTGGCTTGTGTACTTTATATGAGGTGTGCTTGTAAAGTTAGAATGTTGCTATACATATAATTATTTGTTTCTTTTATAGCTAGCTTTCCAAACAACAACCAAAACTAACCGTTGTCTTTAACTTCCATTCTAGAATAGGATATCGGGTATTTTCAGAAATGATTGGTATATACCTACTTTTTAGACTTAAATGTTTGTCTAGTATTGGAAAGATTTGGAATCAAGATAGAGATGTAGAACATCCTAATGAAGTGGCTCCCATCAAAAATTGAAACCTATGGTGATGGAGAGCACATGAAATAAATTTGGTTCTTTTATCCGACATGTCCCCATCCTTCCAAAATCTGAGCCTGCCGCCTGATTAATAGCATAATATCACGTATTCATTGTTATGTTGTCTTGTTAGTGCTCTAGTTTAGAACAGGATGTGTTGCTAATAGGAATACATCCTTTGAATTTGCCTCAGTCTATAATAAGACAACACAGCAGAGAAATACTGACCAATGAGTACTTACCAGTACAACATCCATAACGTGCTTTCTCCTTGGATTTGTCGCCGTCCTGGGAGGATACCTTCAGCTGGCCATCACGTATAGTTCCATCCGCCATTCCTAGAGGTTTCCTACAGACTAAACACACAACAACATGTCTACTGGAAATATGTTTTAAATCATTTAGATTTGTTTTAGTACAATCGGGATATATTTCAAGATGGTTTGAAAATATTTCCACATTGATTTGAATTCTTCATAATTAATCAACTGTAATTATATGCATTTAATAACAAATGTTTAGACTAATGATTGTTAAAGCATTGCAAATAAATATTTTGGAATTTGTATATATTTCTGTATACATGTATTTTACATTTGTTTTTCGTTTGTTGGATATGAGAGACGATTGGAAATTACACATATATTCTGCTCTGCAAATTATGAAATTAAACATGATGTAATCCAGTTTTTATCTTGAAACATACTTACGGCCAGGAACGATATCTGAAATAAATTAAAATAACAGTTATGCCATTGTAGCGTATATTTGGCTAGGAATGAATTTGCCCTCGTAAATATTGCAGGAGCCCTTATTTCTGGAAAAGAACTACGATATATATATAGTATAAAGCAAACATACGTTAGAGAAGTAAAGTACCAAGTGATGAACCCATCTCAAGCAATAAAAACCAGTAAAGAATAGAGCTTATTTCAGTAATTTATCCATCTCAAACGCCATGGCATGGTTACGGTTACGTATTACTCATATTAGTGATTTTAGAGTCAAATATGTTACAATTTGTAACACCAGGACGTTAAATTATCATAAGACATTTCTTTTAGGTCCTATATTATTATATGTTTACATGCACACATAAAATGACAAATACGGTTATGATTACAGTTATCTACTGCAGTGACGGATTCAACGTGAAATTGTGGCATCATGACACTGTAAATTTCACAGATTTGACGGAAATGACATTCTGCTCATATTTATATTGCTAAATAAGTTACCCTCTCGATTTCACGCTGGATCCACCAATGATTTGATAGCTGTAATCGTAACCGTATTACATAATACTTACGGGTTTTCTCACAACGATTACCGAAGAAAGGCACAGGACATTTGCACATATTTTCTGCTATACACAGCCCTCCATTTTCACATCCTCTTGGGCACAGAACTGAAAAATGTAAATATACCCACTCATTATGTCAAACATGTACAATTTTGCTCGGTAATCTTCGGCTGATATTAATAGAGATTGAAAAATCTAGAATCTCAGAAATTATATTATGACACTTAACAATAAATGTCAGTTATATAGGTAGCAAACTGGATACAACAAAGGCCCAAAACATTTTAAAACAAAAACATAAAACCTCAAAACCAACAACTGAAATCAGCAAAATTTACAATAGCGGAATGGCAATTAAAGGTAATGTAAAACGTATTTATTTTGACAAATATAAAGTAACTATTAAATAATTTAATTCACTAAAATTATTGTTTTCCAAAATGTAATCGAAATCAATAGTTTCTAGTAATTTTCGCATACATAGTACAACCGAAAACCAATTAGACCATAATAATATTATTGACTAAATGATCAAGTGTATTTTTCACATAGAAGATCTGATATAAATTTTTGATTTTAGGTCATGTTGATATACGTTTTTTTACACGATTCTAACCTTTGTTAATGTATACCTAAATATATAATAGATATTTCAATACCTTTCGCAATAGAACAACTGATCCCCGAAAGACAGTCCAATAATGAATACACAACGGAAAAAAACGATAAGTGACAATTAATTGTTGGATAGCTACACGACGAGACCTCGAAAGTTTGTACGTACAAGAACCAAGAAGCGATTTAATCAAACAACCTATAAAAACGTGATATACAGCTTTCGAAATTCGCGACGGTAGTTAACGATGCCGTAGTTAAAGCTACAGTAAAATTAGTTTGAGACAGAAT
>JAULBS010098787.1:0-16395 GCA_032355785.1 Symmetromphalus regularis | reverse complement strand
GTGGCGGCAGCGGGTTTCCTCTAAATACATATGTCAGAATGACCATATGATTGACGTCTAATAGCCGATGATAAGATAAATAATCAATGTGCTCTAGAGGCGTCGCTAAATAAAACAAACTTTAAACCATATCTAAATGCTACATTGATATCATAAAGAGAAATACTGGAAAAGATTATTATTTACGTATTTTATTTCAGTTTTTTTCAAAGCAAAAAAGTGTGTGGTGAGTATAATGATATAGGCATACCCTTGACCAAAAAGTGGGGGATGTGCCCCCCTCCCCCAGGAATTACGCCCATGGTATATATGTATCTGTGAAAATAAGATACAAATCTGTGAGGTCAGCGACCTATGTCCACACACATGTTCAGCTAGAGAATGTAAACAAAACACAATGCTGTGTAAAGATTCAGATTAAAGACCACACAAAAGCTATGTTTTTCAACCACATAAAATAACTTACCATAAAATGTAAATTTCTGCAGACCCTGAATTCATTTTTTTGTTGTTTTCAAAATGTCGTAATCTCAAATCATTTCACACGAACGTTATCTAAACCCACAGTCACGTTGCACACGTTAGTGAGTGTTAGGTTAGATTAAAATGAACTTTGTAGCTAAAACTTACCTTAAAGCTAAGGTTTGTGTATCCTGTGAGGGAATAATGTATTGTTTGTAACAAAAAACGTGTACGATGACTATAGCTCGGAACGTACAGGTAACACACACGAGATTGGAAAACACGTGACTTTGTTTACAAATGGTCAGAAATAAATTAGTTTCTTGCTCACGTTTTGCTTACACAGCAATCGATATGCATGAATTTTTCATACACTTACACACAAAAGCATAAACACACACACAGGGTCGCAGTAGCGGATCCGGGGGGTGAGGACCCCCCGTTTACTTGAGATTTGTTTTTAACCTTTTCCTGAGTAAAAGGACGTGAAAATTAACAATTTTTTGTCATTTTCTATGCATTCGTCACTTTTGGGTTACCCCCTTCTCAGAAATCCACATTTGGAACCCCCTTTCTGAAATCCTGAATCCGCGCCTCAGTCGGCGCAACCGGGAGGGGACAATGGGCACCTCCCCCCCCCCCAACAATCTGCGGCGCTCTTTTTTTGTGACAATATGATGTTTTAATGATTACGTTGTAGGCGCCCTCCAAATGGCACCGCTATTCAGTTTTGCCTTGTCCCCCAACCCCCCCTCCGAAATATTTAAAAGGCTACGCCGGTACTGGCACACGCCTAAACCTTCTTTCAGTATACGAATTTAAGAATTCGTTAAACACAGTAAACTACATTTATTATTTGCTTTTAAATTCTTTGGTTTGTATATTGAATAAATCTAAAATTACACATTTTGTGTTTTTGATAGCCTCCTCTTCTCAAAAATCCTGGATCCACCATTAAGAGTCTTTTACCTTAATTTTCTTGGATACTTATATTTTATGTTACGGTGTGTTACATTTTCTAAGAAATTCATATTTCATTATGTTAGGTATGTTACATTTTCTAAGAAATTCATATTTTATTATGTTACGTGTGTTATATTTTCTTAGAAATTCATATTTTATTATGTTAGGTATGTTACATTTTCTTAGAAATTCATATTTTATTATGTTAGGTGTGTTACATTTTCTTAGAAATTCTTATTTTATTATGTTAGGTATGATAAATTTTCTTAAAAATTCATATTTTATTATGTTAGGTATGTTACATTTTCTTAGAAATTCATGTTTTATTATGTTAGGTATGTCGTATTTTCTTAGAAATTCATATTTGATTATGTTAGGTGTGTTACATTTTTTTAGAAATTCATATTTTGTATGCTAGTAATTAACATTTTGTTATGTGTGATACATTTTATTAGAAATACATATTTTGTTATGTTACATTTGTTATATTTTTTTAGAAATTCATTGTTGCTATGCGACTTTCGTAATATTTTCTAGGATATTCATATTTGTTATGTTAAGAGTGTTACATTTTCTTTAAAATTCATATTTTGCTATGCAACGTGCTTTACATTTATTACAAATTCATATTTTGTTACGTGCATTACACTTTCTTAGAAATTCATATTTTAGTATGTTACGGGTGTTACACTTTCTTAGAAATTCATATTTTAGTATGTTACGGGTGCTACACTTTCTTAGAAATTCATATTTTAGTATGTCACGGGTGTTACACTTTCTTAGAAATTCATATTTTAGTATGTTACGTGTGTTACACTTTCTTAGAAATTCATATTTTATTACGTTACGTGTGTTACACTTTCTTAGAAATTCATATTTTATTATATAACATGTGTTACATTTTTTTAGAAATTCATATTTTATTATATTACATTTGTTACAGTTTCTTAGAAATTCATATTTTATTATATTACATGTGTTACAGTTTCTTAGAAATTCATATTTTATTATGTTACGGGTGTTACACATTCTTAGAAATTCATATTTTATTATGATACGTGTGTTACGGTTTCTTAGAACTTCATATTTTATTATATTACATGTGTTACAGTTTCTGAGAAATTTATATTTTATGTTACATGGGTTATATTTTCTTGGAAATTCATATTTTATTATGTTAAAAGTGTTACATTTTCATGTAGATTCATATTTTATTATTTTACGTGTATTACATTTTCTTGAAAATTCATATTTTAGTTTGTTACATGTGTTATATTTTCTTGAAAATTCAAATTTTAATATGTTACATGTGTTGTATTTTCTTGAAAATTCATATTTTATTATGTTACATGTGTTATATTTTCTTGAAGATTCATATTTTATTATGTTACATGTGTTAAATTTTCTTAAAGATTCATATTTTAGTATATTACATGTGTTATATTTTCTTGGAAATTCATATTTTATTATGTTACATGTGTTATATTTTCTTGGAAATTCATATTTTAGTATGTTACATGTGTTATATTTTCTTGGAAATTCATATTTTAGTATGAATATGTTACGTTTCTTATATTTTCTTGACGATTCATATTTTTATTATATTATATACGTTACATTTTTCGTGGAATGGGTCACAACCATTACGTCACCAATTCAGTCATGTATGGAAATGAAGACTGTTTCTAAGTTTTCTAAGATTTAAAAAATGTATGTTTTCCCTGGTATATAGACCAAATCAAAAATTAGAATATCAGACTGATTCCGCCTGGTAATACGTTTTGAGCAAATTTATGTTCAAACATATGTCCAGAATCTATTATACGAATGACTTAATCCACATTTTAATCCACATGGAATTTTTCCTCCCAAAACAACTGTTTATTTACGAAATTTAAAATCCACATCGCAGACAAATATGCTACATTTTGCAACAAGTCCATATTTTCAGGTTAGTGTTTAAACTGCGTTCAGACTATATCCGTTTCCTTTAGCTTTGTTTCTACGTTCTTGTATTCGTCTAGCTATAGGCTCCAGTGACAGACAAAACGCACAGATAAGACTCGCCACGCCTAAGAAGTGATACGAAAGGTTGAAGTCTCCAGTCATATCACGCAGCCAACCTAAAAATACAAGTATAAATACTGTTAATAATTGTAACATTATTATTTTATTATTATTATTATTTAAATATAATATCTTTATATTGATCATGTTTTAATATCATAGTATTTAAAGAGACTGTGTCATCCAAAACATATATCTGTTAAATGTGTTAACATGATAACATATATTATGGTTGTGTGTGATAATGTTCCTTTGATGATATTTATTATTAATATGAATGTGTATGCACATATAACATATATATTGGTAGAATATATACATCTTATTATTTGAATGTTTGAAATGTGAAATTATGTCAAAATACACATATTATTAAATACAGTAGTTATTATGAAGATTGTATACATGCACACGGTGTATGTTTCCATAATTTTTTTATGATGAGATTAATTCATTTTATGATGTATAAGGATTTCAGTAGTCTAAACACATACTTATATTGTTTTATTATTGATATTATTACTATCGTCAATAAAGTTGCCATGCCCGAACCCTTGGCAGTTGTTGGTTTTAGTTATATCAAGCTGGTAAACCAAAGTAAAGTTTGTTGTATTTAACGACGTCTCTAGAACACATTGATTTATATTTTATCATCGGTTATTGGACGTCAATCATATGGTCATTATGACATATGTATTTAGTAGAAACCCGTTGCCGCCACATAGGCTACTCTTTCCGATAAGCAGTAAGGGGTCTTTTATATGCACCGTCCCATAGACAGGACATTACACATCACGGTCTTTGATGAACCAGTTGTGGACCACTGGCTGGAACGGAAAATGGCCCTCTGCAAATGGGTCCACTGAGAAGGATCGATCCGACGACCGACCGGTTCACAGGCGGACACTCTACCATTTGAGGTACATCCCGCTCCCAAGCTGGTAAACAATGCTGCTACGAGGGGGTGTCAAAACTTTTGAGCCTGCCCCAGTTCCCGAAAGGAAAGCTAATTTTGTGTGCATGATAATGTGTTTCAATGTTTTGAAATATAATGTGCTTAAATTTGTTCTCCTAGTGCTTTAAGGTGTGTTGCTGTTAAATTCTGACACTAGGTACCCCCTACCACTGAGCAAAAATGGACAAAACTGAGTACAGAGCTGTGATCAAGTTTCTGACTCCTTGAACCATCTTTTGACTTCAGCTTACGACGGGGCAGAATCATCATATAAAGCACATATGTGTCCATGAGTTCTCTCTGGTTTCTTGTCTTCAATGGTCAGAAATGTGATCTGAACTCAGTTTTGTTCATTTTTGCTAAGTGGCGGTGATGGTGGGAGGGGGGGTACCTATTGCCAGAATTTAACAGCAACATATCTACAAGGACAATATGAACAACATTAAGCACATTATATTTCAAATCACTGAAGAGTATTATCAAGCACAAAACATTAGCTATCCTTTCGAGAACTGGGGCAGGATCAAAACATTTTGACACTCCCTCGTACATACGAATAGGTAAATCTAGGCACTTGTGAACGACCCTTTATTTACCTATAAAAGGATGTGATGCAGACAGGCAGGCTCCTTGGAATATTTCAATAAATCCATAACATGTTGCCATGTTTTCCAGTCCGAGGAAATCCACTACTATTACTGGCATCAAAGAAAAATAGAGAGAACCAAAAAATCCAAAGGAAACACAGAATACCATAAGAGATTCTAGATCGTTAACTTCAGTGACGGTGAAGAAGGTGATGGCACAACACATTAGACATATGATAAGAAGCACATGAGTCCGTATGCACCCAAAATCAGCAAAGAATCCCACGAGCAGACGACTTATAATTCCGGACGCACTAACAGCCGTCAATAGAACAGGAGCTTTCTGCTTATCCAAACCTTTGGACGCGGCCAGTGCAGGGACATACAGAGCTGGAGTAGCACCAGCGAGGATTCCGAACATGGCTGTCACAACTAGTAAAAGAAACAAAGGATTTTTGAATAAGGAAAAGTTAAGAATGTTGCGAATCCGCTGAAGTGGTGAGTCTGGTGTTTTAGTGGATGTTGTGTCCGTGTCACGATGGCTAATTTCTAATTTGTCATCATCGAATTGGGTTAAATTGGGAAGTGATACACAGAGAAGGCTGGGCGTACTTGCAAATTGAAGATCAACTGTAGTGGGCTTGCTGTAACTCTTTAGATTTGTTTTGTGAGATTCAGAGAATGTTCTGTGTCGGAATTGTGGAATTAGTGAGATAAATGTGTTACTACCACGTTCGCTGTTATTGGATATAATGTTTCTGACGTTTTCTGCAGAATGTAGTCCTTTTGTTTGCTTGAAAGATTTAGAACCCGACTCTACGTTATCAACCACTTCCCGCTTGTGTACACCTATTGTGTCAAAACTAGTATTCCCATCTTCAATACTGTTTAATATATCATCAGTATCTATTTGTGGAGACTTTAACCCATCTGTTGGCTTTAAAGATTCAGAACTACTTTTTGCAATATCGCCCAATTTTTGCGTGCGTATACCGTTTGTTTTACTACTTTTGTGTTTACGACTGTCATCACCAACTGTTCCTTCATATGAATCCCCCATCTCTGGCGTGTTTATATGATGAGATCTCAGAGGACGTAACAACGCTCCGGCAACGATAGAGTTCAGCATAATTCCGCCATAGATGAAGAGAGCACCACTCAGACGGTATTCGTCGATGAGGAACCTGATGAAGAGGGGTACCGTCATTCCCCCAGCGTTAACGCCAACCATTGAGATAGCAGTTGCAATCGCTCTTCGCTTGTTGAAATACTTTCCAAGAAGCACTAGTCCCGGTACCAAAACCATTCCAATACCAAACCCTGAAAAAGACAATTCACATTATTCACGTGACGTCATTTTATAAGAGTTATTTCCCTTGGTAACAGTACTGGTGATAGACTCAAAGAAATACAAAGTATTCTCACAAAAGTCTGCCACTAGGTACCCTCTACTATTCAGCAATTTTTTTACAAAACTGAGTACGAGCCGTGATCAAGTATCTGACTCCCTGACCCATCTTTTGACTGTAGCATACGACAGGGTAGAATCATCATAGACAGCACATATACATTCATGGATTCTATCTGGTTTCTCACTCTCAAGATTCAAAAACTTGATCTGTACTCAGTTTTGTCCATTTTTGCTAAGTGGTAGGGGATGGCTATCAATTGGCAGAATTCAACAGCAAGCAACATGAAAGCACAATATGAACAAAATTAAGCACATTATATTTCATATAACTGAAGAACATTACAAAGCACAAAAATATTTAGCTATTCTTTCGGGAACTGAAGCAGGCTCAAAGGTTTTTGACACCACCTCGTAAATCTTTGGAAGATATTTAAGCCGTCTTTATTTATGAATAGTGTATTCTAAGTAGTTCATTGTGTAAGACATGTAAATGAAGAAGGGTGCACATAGCATTAATCAAATTTCGTAATAGCTCACCCAATTTTTAAAAAATCTAATAATTGCTAAGTTTACATGCGTAATTGTCCATCGGAAAGTAGAAACCGGTCGATATAATAATTAACCTATGAGACAAAGAACGTGTTTTAATTGTCCTAATAAAGTTGAAGATGAATGTCACGTTTTACTTGATTGTCCATTATACACTAATGTAACGTCAGATCTTCTCAACCACTGTAGACATAACTTTTTAATTACGATGATTGCGCAAACAGAAAGTGTGTTTTATCTTGTTTTGTTTCGTGATATATACCTTAGCTGCCAAACCATGACAAAGTATTCTTAATTTTGTATATATCAATCGATGATAACAGATTCCTATGTTTTAGTTATGCTACCACTGTTTTATTAATTAAATTGTTAGTCTCTCGTAACTCAGTAAAGAGTGGCTAGTTACAATTGTATTATTTTTAATGACTGTACTTTTATGTTGTACTGTTGTAATGAGGTGAGACTTTTATAAACTGTCTGTCTGTCTAAACTTATTAAAGTGGCTAACAAAGAAGCTCTTTTGGCACGTTTAATAACGAAGTAAAAGTAAAGTTTGTTTTATTTAACGACGCCTCTAGAACACATTTATTTTTATCTGATAATCGGTTATTGGACGTCACACATTTGGTCATTCCGACATGTCTTTAGAGGAAACCTGCTACCGCCACATAGGCTACTCCTTCCGATAAGCAGCAAGGGATATTTTATATGCACCGTCCCAGAGACAGGACAGCACACACCACGGCTTTTGATAAACCAGTTGTGGACCACTGGTTGGAACGGAAAATAGCCCAAACTGCAAATGGGTCCACTGAGAAGGATCCCACTCTGTTCACAATTCAATACAGTGTGTTTCTATTATGAAACAAACAAAACACATTCTTTTGTCGTCTGTTATTTAGTCTTTAACATTCTAGATCTGCCTTTTGTAGTTCATTGCACCTGTATTTGATATGGGAACATTGTATCTTAAATAAAAATGGGATCAGTTAAGGAATTTATATTGACGACATTGTCTACATGACTACAGTATCTGCAGCCCCAATTCCACACACTACAGCAGTCGCCTGTCTGCTGTAGCTAAAGCTACGTTTGTCATGTGACTTCCTGTGACGGGTATAGAATTGTTTTAAAACAGTTTGGGACATGGGTACTTTTCATAATTAAAACAACACATCAAGAGGGGATGAATAAGACAACATTATTTAAAATATCCAAAATTGGATTCCTTATGTGGTGAAACGTCTTCTCACTTCGTCCCTACACGACCTATGCACATGAACTTTCTCATTGACAGTTCAACCTGGATTCATACTTAAAACTGTTTTGACAAGTGATCAAATAGGTTGAGGCCTCAGTTAAGTTTAAACCATCAACGAGAAATCTAGCCTAGGCGTTTATCATCAATGAGGCAGATGGGAAAATTGAAATCGCTAAACATTATGTGCCATTATATAACAGACAATGCCCCTCCTTGGTTACTCAGCTTGCCAATCGCTGACGATTTTTGTAAATGCTAAATGAGATGACCTGTCAAGAAAACCAATACTTATACAGTAAATTGTCACAAGGATTGCAGAGCAAAGAGGATTTTTGAATACACTATTCTCTACCTTATTGGTATTTGCCTTTCATTGTCTGAATTCATTAAATCAATGCATCAAATCAGAGCTATTTCATAGGAAACTTATGCACCTCTAGTACTATTCTGTTTCGACTGTAGGACTTGCATGGGATGGGTATGCAGATAATTATTATTTAGTTTTTATCACTATCGCCCTGAAATTGTCTGGATATGTAGATAATCATTTTGTTGTTACAATCGTCCAGCAATTTCAAGTGTGTCCATGATACTACTGATAGTAGAACAAATTAAATGTCATGTTACACAATATCATAGTAAAAGGTATTGCAAATTGAAAAAGTAGCATGTAGAATAGGAGTGCCTGGTAAGATAGTGAAATGTTTTATCATAATTATTGCATATACCGGTATATTATTGGACACCAAAATAAGTACTCTCAAAACATCAGGGTTTTCGGTTGAATAATAAATTATTTATAAAGTACAATAATCATTTATGATAATGTACAGAACATAAGCAATTTGTCATTAACGTTTATTGTATTACATGGTCGAACTTGAGAAAAAAATACATTCAAAATATTAAAGACCATAAAATATTTTTAAATTTTTTTTAAATGTCTAATATTTGAAACATTTTCGCAAATTTTTGTATACACATTCTATTCGTTTACATCTAAACTTCATTTATCTCTTTTGTCCCAATCCCCCCAAAATTAGAGTAATTGCTATATAAGTATGTGGCGTTTGTCATGTCAGATAGTATAGTTTACCCTATCAAATATGTAATACAATCCAAGAAAACAATTTGTTGATAGTCAAACCATACACTCAGGTAATCTGACTCTGACCTAGGCAATTTGATCCGGACATCATCACAATTGGAAACAAAGTGCCCGGACAGAAGAGTTTTGAGTTTTCCGTGGGGGGTTTTCTTTGGATACTTGATCCTATATAGGCAAGGTAAATGACTTTCAGAGTTATTTAGCAGGCATTGTCTACAGAGAGCTATCGTGCAATATTATGTATATGTGACCCCAAAATATCTGAACACATTATTAGTTTGTAACGAACACTAAACCCGTATAACGTTTGCTTTTATTTTGTCTAGTATATCCATTTTTGTGGATCTAATATTCTTCTTGTTCTGTGTTTGAAAAAGTTCAAAATGTATTTTACATAAACTAATTATAAACGTTTTATTATAATTATTGTATCATTTTATTTTTGTTTATGTGTAGTGAAGGGATATGCAAATGGATATGATAATGCCCTCCATTCCGTGCAGTGTCCATCAAGACAATGACTTCGCCCTGGAAGCAAATCCGATTGCAGCCTTTGCGTTTGTACCTAGGAGTGATGTCGAATGAGCTCAGATCAGCTTGGTGAAGGAACAGCTATAAGAAAACTTTGCGGCTAATACTGGTGGTCACCATATCAATTTTTCGAAGTTTAATAACATAAAAAGAGAGGAATAACTCAGCCACTTTTCTTTAGCATACAAGGCAGAAATCCATCCAAGCTATACCCGACACAGTAGCGGATCCAGAGAGGGACAAGGGGGGCCCGGACCCCCGTTTTCTAGAATACAATTTTAAAATATATTTTCCGAGTGGAAGGACGTGAAAATTAACCATTTGTCTCCAGTTCTATTCCCCCCCATCACATTTGGACACCCCCTTTCAGAAATCCTGCATCCGCGCCTGCGACAGTGGTAGCCAATTATACAAACCACCTCTTACTGAGTACCTGAGATTTATAGAAAATATAAAAGAACTTTACACGGTAACTGACTTGATTATCAATCGCCCCACCTGAACCATTGCATCGTGATGTGTTTGAGAATTTAACATATTCATAGATAAACGTTCTATTAATTTAACAAGTTCCCTCTGAAGACCATGACTTGCAAACATGTTTAACAACTGATGATCGAGCTTTATGTCAAATATTTGCCTTTCTAGATCAAGTTTTTTTATTGAGAAACTGTAAGCGTGCTTCGTTTGCCTTATTGAAAACTTCAGCTTCAGACTGTTGTTTTCCACACTGGCTTTACACCGACTGGAGGGTGATCTAACGAATAACTGAACAAGTATCAATGTCAAAATTAACTTTAGCACCTCGCATTGGACGATCCAGGTGCTGTTGAGAATCCATGTCTGCTAATAGTAAGATAACACACATATAACTGATATAGCGTTATTTTCAAGAAACGAATGTCTACGATCATACGACGTTGAAAATAGATTTTTTTCGTCCTCTCTCAGTCAGTACTTGGATGGGAGACCGCCACCGCTACTATAATATAATGCTAAAAAGTAATGCTATTATAATATGAGATAGTGGTATAATGTGTTTTTTCATTTAAGCACCAATTTTATTACCACTGTGGATACATTTACCTATTTTCTTATTTTTCCACACTGTTATCTGAGCCTAACCTTAATCGTAGGCTTAAGAACTTAAAAGAAGGGAACAACGTTATCAACGGGATCCATTGACAATGTTAAATCTCAATGTTACTGTCTAAACCTCATTGCTGAAACGGCAACCCCTGCACCACAAGAATAATTCATAAATCACTTCCGTAATACACATATAGTTATTTTCAATAAGCTAATAAGCGGTCATACCACATTGAAAACACCGGTTGTCGTCCCATCACTGAAGTTAATCAATTGAAGTTAGTACAAATTATGCAATACACTTGCTGATGACGTAGCAACGTAAATTTCTACGTCATTGTTCTTGTCAGGCGCGCTGTCCGCCATGTCAGAATCCGACAACTTCGACATCAACTAAACAATCCGATTGGATTGTTTAGTTGATGTCGGCCTTCAACGACTTATCTGTTAAAAACAAAGAGTCGTTTATTGCACCTTGGGCTCAAAATCGAAGTCAAAGAAACTTTTATTCAGATTCTTACGCCTCAAGAAGGCGACCGCATCAAGAAGATTCCCGGTTACACACTTTTTCACAAAGTGTCGAATCTGTTATTCAGGGCGAATTTTTGGCTATAAGAGATTCATTAAGCAATGTTAAACATCCAGCACATTTAAAAGTATCAGATTCTCGACAAGGCATTAAACGAGAAGATCAGAAACATACGTCAGTAATTAGTAAAATTTAATGTGCTTGTTTTACAGAATCAACTTTAAAACTTGTGTGGCGTTTAGATGATGCTTCCAACATATGAAACGAACATCTAGAGAACTTGTATCTCATTCAGTTAAGGCAGATACGTTATCTCCAAGAAGAGCACTGAGCAGAGACAATTTGATCGTGACACCGCGCGGCTGAACAGAGCGTTACAGAAAAACACTTCCGGTTCTACACCGGAATCCGTGGCGACTCTTCAAAATGCTGCAACGATTTCGGCATCGATTAGGAGTGGACACCAACATGGACGAATCAGTTACAGAAGAGGATTGTGTCGTTCGTCCAGGTTTAACAGAAACAATTACGAATCTTTTGTAAATAGGGATATACCAAATCGACGACAAGACCCATATAACTTTGTTAAAATCTGGTTGCATATCTAAAGTTTATTGTAAACCACACGTTGCACGTTGTGTTTCCAATCGGTTGTGTACTTAAAAATAACAAAAAATGGAGGCTTGTGGTAGATTTGACGCATGTTAATTATGTATGTCAGTCAAAAGCATTTAAATATGAAGACTTGTCAGGTTTGTCTCAGATTATACGTCCAAATGATTATATGGTTACGCTTGATCTGAAAAAATGGTTTTCATCTTATTCCACTTAATCTGAATTCTACTAAATATTTTGGTTTCAAATGGAAGTCTAAATATTTTATCTGGAATGTACTACCATTTGGATGTAAACAAAGCCCATATTTCTTTTGTAAAACTCTAGGACTTGTGGTGAAATATCTGAAAGAAAATGGAATAAGTCATTATTTACATGGATGATATTCTTGTTACTTCAGAACGTCACAAAATAGATGAAGATTCAAGATTTGTTTAGAAAATACTAGAAGACTTAGGTTTGTGTATTAACTTTGAAAAGTCATTCCTTGTTCCTTCTACCACTCAGGATTTCTTAGGTTTTGAAACTGACTCAGTTCGGGCTTGAAACCTATACTCAAATATCTAGAAAAAAAAAGTGAAAAACATTAAGGAAAGATATTCTTCGGGCAATTGCCAAAGGATCAGGTGTTTGGCTCGTTTCGCAGGCTAGTGTATTGCTGTTTGCCGTGCCATATTTCCTGGAAATTTGAAACTACAGACTTTTAAAAATTAGAACATGATTGGATGTTATAATGGACTAGTGATAGTGTACAAGACTTAGGATGGGTGTATAAATGCCCTGGATTCATGGAACGGTCAAGTTATTATCCCAAATCAGATAGAGGGACTGGTAGAAACTGATGCATACCACATTGGTTGGGCAGCAATTTACAATCAAATGAAGACATCATGAATTTGGGAAGCTTTTAGCAGTGCTTGTTGCACTAAAGTACTAGTTGCACAATGTAACAACAGTTGCACTAAAGTACTTGTTGCACAATGTAACAACAGTTGCACTAAAGTACTTGTTGCACAATGTAACAACAGTGGCACTAAAGTACTTGTTGCACAATGTAACAACAGTTGCACTAAAGTACTTGTTGCACAATGTAACAATAGTGGCACTAAAGTACTTGTTGCACAATGTAACAACAGTTGCACTAAAGTACTTGTTGCACAATGTAACAACAGTTGCACTAAAGTACTTGTTACACAATGTAACAACAGTTGCTATTTGAATCATATGGGAGGTCCTGGCAAAGAACTGACCAGCCTTCCTCAACGTATTTTGGCAGAATGCATAGATATTACTACATAGAATTTTTTATATGCGCTTTCCTACAGACAGGAAAGCACATACCACAGCCTTTGACATACCAGTTGTGAACCACTGGTCGATGGAAGTGGCGTACACTTACCAGTTGAGCCTCACTCTGGAGATATTGAGATTAAAAGAAGAATTTTCCCTCACGCTACGTTCCCTTAAACCCAGAGTTAACTACAAGAAAATTGTAGTTTTAACTTACTGTTATAAATTATGCAGTTACGAATGTTGGAGACAAGGCAGTAAACAAGAATTCATCACTGATCTTTTAAAGATAAAGTAAGACGTAATAAGTTTGAAAGAAGAAAACGGCAATTTCAGTGTTGACCGTTACAGTAACCAAAGCTTTCTAGACTTTTTGTCGATAATACATTACGACCGCAAACGATTATAAATATCGTTATATAGAATTCAAGTGTTACAGCCAATGGATTTTCACCTAACGGAAACATCAATTCGATACTTAGAAGAAGATAAAATCTATTGCAATCACGAAACTTAATGATCATTTGAAACATGGATTTTCAAATTAATAATTGATGCTTTTCAAATCATGTCTTTTTTACATCTTATTCCCAAAATGCACTTACAAGGATAACAATTTAATATAGCAAATCGAGTTACAATAGGTTGCTGACGTTTTTGTTTTTATAATATTAATAATAAAACACAAACACAATGAGTCTAGAACAATAAAACAAATACATTAGAATTTCAGTATTAAGCGTGAAGTAGTGGTTTTCAATTGTGATTAACAAACGCCAGTGTTTGTGGTCAGTGGTGCGAATATCGTTTTTTCTTCTCTTGTATTCATGAGAACAGTAACCCGATACTCAATCTGTGTCCTTTGTTTTATAAACGTTCCGCTAGAAACGTTTGCTGTTAAGCTCTTAGTTCTCAACCCATAGTACATAAAGGCGTTTTCAGAATCACATCGTACAAATGAATAAATGTTAGTTTATATGCAGAAAACAAAAGTAAAGGGAACAATACAGTCAAGCAGATTAATATTTAGAAATGTTTCAGTCGATAATGTACACTTTCAACATTATGAGAATGTTTTATATTCAGTATGTTTGGATTCTTATTTACCATTGTTATGATGCATAATTATCTCATAAAACGCTAATGGACAAGCCATGTGAAACAAATACCTCAAGATTTATTGCTTCTATATTGAAACTTTTTTCACCTTCCATTTCATTTTTTTCTTTCTTTCTTGTCCTCTATTTGTTCTTCAATTTAGTGTCTCTATATTAAGAATGCATAAGTGTGCTATTGTGTTAATCGTGAAGATAAGAATACACATTTTTTTTTAATGAAATATTTTATTTTAACTGCAAGGACTGTATTGAAAATGAAGAACATGTCATTTTAATTTGTCGTCTATAAAATTATTTAAAGGAAGTTTTAAAGATGTTGCTTTATGTGATAAAATAGTTTTTATATTTTCGAATATTTATTTTAATAATGAAAAGTTGTGCGTAAACCTGTATGAAGTTTTTAGAAAAAAAGGACGAGATTATGTATATAGAGGGGTGTAATTATTTTATAATTATTTAAATATACATGTATTTATTTGTTAGAAATGTTTTATATATTTTTAGTTTACTTCTCTAATAACTCTATATTAGTGGCTTTTAAAATACTCATATCAATGTATTATTATTACTAAACTTGTATATATTTATTATTTTGTTGAATTTTAAAAGGTGAGACGTTAATAAAATATTGAATTGAATTACATTGATTTTCTTGTATTTGTGGTGTAGGATTAAATGCCTAAAGATGCTAGCCCTTTATTGACAGTCTTATCATGTTTACGAGAATGGAAACACATCTTCAGTGTTCTGGTTAAATCATTAAACTGCAAAAAAACTCAGGCCATTGTAAACATATAATTGTACTGTACCAGTTCACATTATGAAAATCCATTTTGAACCAGAGGTCTATAGGTTTTCACCTCAATGTGGATGAAAGAAAATAGTTTTAATGACATCACTGCACATGGTTTATTCAGCGGCTTTTAGGTGTTTTTCACTCCGTCTGTAGAGGAACTCCGCTACCGCCACATAGGCTATTCATTCCGATTAGCAGCAAGACATATTTTATATGACAGACATGACGGCACATACCACGGCCTTTGGTTTGAAAGGTTAATAAAACATGAATTCGTTAGACTTCGTATTTGAGAGTTCGATTAAAACTCTATCTCAAGTCGACTTAAATTATCAAGGCTAAGTTATTTTAGTTGAATAGTTCTCTTTGACTCCATTGTGCCTCATTTGTTTTTGTTTACCTCTGTCTTAGTTGTTTGGTGTCATTATATTGTATATACGTTTTAATTTCATTGACTTTTATGTATATAAAGATATTTTTTTTAATTGAAATAATCAGAGACCATTACTTACCTATATTTATTTCTGAGTAAATAAATTGCCTTGAAGTGAAATTTCGTGTCACTCATATGTTAGCATAATCTAGATTTCATACTATATATTTAATTAGTACCACAACTACTACACATAGCAATGTTAATTATTAGACGGGGAAAAACCTGTCCCAGTTGAATACAACATTATACATTAATTTTCTATTTACAACTTGCATGCATTTTGAAGGTTTTTTATTTATTTAACGACACCTACACATCCCAAGAACAAAAGTAAAAATCGGCTAATGGTGGTCACAATATGGTTAGTTAACATTTATCTATATATACATACAAATCAGTGATATTACAACATACAATGACACCAAACAAACAACTGAGACTATGGCAAACAAAAACAAATTCAGTATATCACTTATGAAAAACTAATTTATCATAAAAAATAGTTTCTTTTAAAAGCTAAAACGCATATTCCCACGACCCTTGACCTAATTAATTTTCAAACAAAGAATTAATTTTAAATATAAACATTTGATTTGTCCATAGAAACACTTCATTCAACTACTTACAT
>JAULBS010098776.1:0-16400 GCA_032355785.1 Symmetromphalus regularis | reverse complement strand
GAGCACATTGATTTTTATCTTATCAGCTATTGGACGTCATACATATGGTCATTCTGACATATGTATTTAGAGGAAACCCACTGCCACTACATAGGCTACTCTTTCCAATAAGCAACAAGGGATTTTTATATGCACTTTTCCACAGACAGGAGAGCACATACCACGGCCTTTGATGAACCACTTTGGAATGGAAAATAGACCAAACTGCAAATGGGTCCACTGAGAAGGATCAATCTGACGAATGACCAGCAGAAAACTAAGGCAGATTGCTAGGGCTGGTATTATAATTACAAAATAAAAATGTTCCACCTATAGTTAAAACCTTAAAAAGAACTTATCTTCTTCAACCATTGCATCTGTTATATTTAAATACATGACAAAGGTTAAACTTCAGTATTTGAGGAGCACAGTGATTATTGCCTTGGATTCCTACTAATCACGAGGACACCAAAACTATTTTCAGGACACATCAGGGGCACAGCGGAAAATGTGTTTACCATGGGGCAACCGTGGAAAATGTGTTTCCCATGGGGCAACCGTGAAAAAAGGGCACGCAGTATTAGCCTTTGTTAGAAGTGAAATTCAGAGGGCATTGTGGCAAAGAGAAGGGGCAGCATGGTAAATGCCTCAATGCTTTTGTGAAATTCGACCCCTGCATTGAAAACAAATTGTACGCTTTGTTTATTTTAGGATATATCAGCACCTCGGCTGTCCGCATGGGTGTGGTGATGGAATCATTGGTGCTCAAGGAGACCATCTCAGAATCAAAGGTCAGAACTGTTTGCAGCAGTTGTATCGCCGGAACCCACCTCTCTTCCACAAGTTCCTGCACGGAACAGTAAAGCGCCGACACTTGCAAGAAACTGTTGACTTTCTGCACGCATTCCTCGGATTCTGCATTGACCCAGCAACCATAACACAGTCACCATTACGTATGTTGTCTTTCTACAGTATCATTGTATTATTTAGGGTAAATTCAGAGTTATATTTTCACAAGTGTTTTAAATATTATTTGGAATTGTTACTCTAAAATGGAAGATAGTGCAAACTGGTGCCATAACAGTGTAAATAGATTGGTAATTGTTCATTTTGTGTATTAGAAGTGTAGTGATCTCTGAAATTTAACTATCAATTCCCTGTGCAAGAATAGTAACATGACCTTAAATTGGCATTTCTCATAAGGAATAATCCTGTTCAGCAGGAGGAATAGCAGCTGAAGGTAATGATGCAATGGCCACAGCAACTGGCAATAATGTTTTATTTACTGGATTTGGTGGTACAACTAAAGGAATTACTCCTAAAATAGTTGAAGTTACAAAAACATTTAAAAGAACATTTTTCTTCCATTATAAATTTTACAAAACAAAGACATGGATATATGGAATTAATAGAAAATTCAGCTACTGAAGGATGGCCAGATGCAATTGGTGATCCAAATATTTGCAAATTTACTTTTAATACTATTATTATGTTAATGACATAAAATATTTGTGCACCATGATTATGCAATTAAGAGGAACTAACTATACATAGGGTAAACAATTAGTATTTTTTTTCTAACCATAATGACCAACATGTGCCAGTTTTCCTGTGTTAAATTTGTACCTTTTTTCTTTTCTTTTTTTTTGTTTTGTTTTTGTTTAATGACACCTCTAGAGCACATTGATTTATTAATTATCAGCTATTGGATGTCAAACATTTGGAAACTGTGACAAGTAGTCAGTGTGAGTCAGCCTGTGATGGATTTTGAACCATGCTCCTCAGCTTGAGAGTCTGACGTTCTACCGCTGAACCACTGAGGCTCTCTGAACTTTTACCCTGATTCTTTTTGCTTTATATGCCAGATTACACTAAAACTGTATATATTCTTCATATATTTACAGCACAGAAAAAGTCTGTTTCTCAGGAGAACTTGCCAAGGAATGGCTATGCTAACAACTTTGGTCACAGCATGAATGGCGAAGGATACCGAGGTGTGGAGGGTGTACTCATAGCCAGTTTCATCAAGCCATTTGTTTCCAGATGTGTCAACTGCGTGTCGGAGCTCTACGGACATGAAAACATTGTAAGTTTTCTTTCAGTATAAATTCTTAATGAATCGCAGTTTTGGGATAAAACAGAAGTTCCTTGACAACACACTGATTGTACTTAAAAAAAAGTCCCACATCAATCCAGCAATACCTACTCCTTGCCATGGATAAATAACAAATTGTTGATGAGACCATTGAGCTTGTATGCTATGAAAGTGGTGGTGGTGGTGTTGGTTTTATTAAGGTTCAAGCACGCTATCCTGGGCACACAAATCAGCTTCCTGTGCTGTCTGTCCAGGACAGATGTTAGTGTTAGTAGGAGACGAAACCCCCTGCATCCACCTTAATGTGGCTATTCTTATCGATAAGCAGCAAGGGATCTTTTATATGCACTATCCCACAGATAGAATAGCACATAACATAGTCTTTGATAAATCAGTTTTGGACCACTGGTCGCTTTTTTAACAAACATGTAAAAGTGGAGAGGTCTACTTAACTGGTCTCACTTGAAAGAACCAATAAATATCTAGCTGTAAATATTGTTTTTAATCTGTAGTGGATAATAAAAATAATATCTAATTCAGTTTGTCTCATGTCTTCACTTGTGATTTATAAACCTAAAATGTTCATCTATCAATAATTATCAGTGAATATTTCAAATTAAATATGATGTGGATTATATTGCTACCCAAGTGTCATAATACATATCAAATCATGCCCATCCCATATCATTACAGCTCCATAAACAAACAAAAATTCCATCCAGCCCAAGAAATTACTCACAAATCAAGACTACAGTATTTCAACACAAAAATTTATGTTGCAGAATTTTAAAAGATATTCAACAAAAAAAGAAAGTATGCATGTTGAACTATTTTTGTTTCATAGGGTGGTCAAAGTAATGGTACATTGAAGCAAACACGTGTGCACTTGTGATATTACTGCACACACATACCTCCTAAATAGTGTAGTTATCTAATTCCAGAATTTCTGTCATGAATGTCGTCTGGTTTATAAAATAAATGACTATTAATTACATGCATATTTTCTTTTTTGGTTGAGTATATGAAGTGGTTTATTTTTATTTTAGGGTTTGTTTTGCGACGTACGTCAGCTGATGTCGTACATTAAAGAAGTACATGGAGGTCAGTTCCGTAAGGTAGCATTGAGTGGTTTGCTAGATTCTCTTCAAAAGGTGAAACGACGACAGGTGGAGAGGGAGCGAGAAAATAGAGCCAAACCGGTGAAGCCTGTCAGGTTAGTTGAAATGTAACACAAAGTCAAACAAATACAGTCAAACAAATAAATAAATTCTTACTTTGGATAAGTGTTTTCTTGTGCATGGGGAGGGGGATGGGGGTTATCATTAATCAGTCAATTGTTGTAAGGCAGTGTGCTACATATTATTACTATAATATTCTTGGTGTAAATAGGGTTTGCATTTCTCAGCAAAATTGCTGATTTTGGCAAAAACTGAATTTCCACTTAAGCGAAAAGAAATCCAGTCCGGGCAACAAATTTTGATTAATCATCACAGTAGATTTATTTGAAACGTGGTTTACAAAACTTTTTTTTTTTCTCTGGCCGATGTCATTCCAAAGATGCTCTCTAACTTTTGTTTTCCCATTTCTGGTACTAGTTTCTAAACGATTGTATTTTCTATATTACTATAACCATTTACTTATAACAAATGTTACATATTTTATCGGACATTACTTAAATTTTTTTTTTATCTGCAACTTAGTTAAATATGTAAGTAACTGCATGCTAGATGTAATATGAGAAAGTTGTATTGTGAACAGAGATTTGTTTAACAGCAGAGCAACCTCCATCACGTCTGAGAGTGGCGATGAGCTCAGATCTCCGGGAACTATCAACTTTGAGGAAGTGCATACTGGTGGCAAGTCTCGAAGATCACTCTTCAAAAAGAAAATAAAGAAGGTGAATTATAGAATTAATCAAAATTATTATCAAATAAAGTACTTTCATACAATTGCACCTCTGAAGTATTGTTTAGAGAATATATTTAGTCATTTTAAATGTGATATATATATTCCTAATTTTATTTATTCTGTTGAGTAGCACCCTATTCAGTTTAATCAGGCTTCAAAATATGTTGAGAATGGTCATTCATGTTACTTGTATTTGACTCAAGCTCCCGAGTCATCGAGAGCTTTGAGTAACTGTGTCATGTATTATCTCTTCACAGTCCCTGATGTTTCAGTATGCTGCCAGCGACTCAGAGGTGTTAGATGACTTGAGTCACGGCAAGCTAAGTCCACGTACCAGCATATCGGCAGCAGAAGAGGATTCTCCATCTGGTGCTAGTACACCCAGACGTCGCTTTAGCAAGTTTAACATTGGTAAACATTGAAGTTTTATATATTAACTTGTTACTATTGTAGTGTTCATTCAGGTAATTGATTGGTTTTTTACTCTAAAGGTAAATGACTCCTTTTAAAGATCATCTGACTCAAAAACAAATTTCTCTGATTTGTGGTTGAATTTGAAATAACAAATGTTGTGCAATATTTTTACCAATTAAGCACTTATTTGTAAACCAAACATGTAAAATGAAGTGTGGAAATACCAGCCTATGTATATTCACCACAACAGATTACACAATACAGGTAATGAACTGACATTAACTGTGACATAAAGCACCAGTGCTGTCCGACTCGTGATCACTTTAATTTACATACATAATGCAATAAAAACTTTAAAAATTACGGTATTATATTTTATAATATAATTGTTGTTTACAGGTTGGAAGCGAGGAACACGCTCTGATCATGAAGATGATGGACCAAATGAACCTCCACCTCTTGACCGCCGTGAGAGCAAAAGTGAAATGCATGTACATCAACGTAAAGGCAAGATGTCATTCAAAGCAGCCAGTCATGCAACCTTGACCTTTCTGAGTGCTAGGAAGAGAATTGAAGATGGCATGAAAACAATTGGAAAGCGTATATCCAGACGTGACAGTGTTGATGGTAATGTTGATTAGTTTATTTTACTGAAGCAGATAATATATATTTTTAATGACATCCAAGCGCAAAGTATTTAAGTTGGTTGTTTGGTGTCCAGGGGTTGAATTTCACCAAGTCATTGAGGCATTTGCCATGTCGCTTTGCCGCAGTGCCCTCTCAATTTCACTTCTAATGAAAGCAAATAATTGCCATGCCCTTTTTTCCCACTTTTCCCATAGGAAATTCTCATTTGCCATTGTGACTCTGATGCATTCTCAAAATTGCCTTGGTGCCCTATTGTTTCCTAGGAATCCAAGTCACTAATCACTATGCCACTTCAAACACCAAAGTTCGACCCCTGAAACTTGTAATATAGTTATTAATACATGTACAAATATATTAAAATACAATGTATAAAGTTCTTGTTTCAGATATTCGTTGTCCAAAAACTGGAATGACTCGTGATGCCATGGTTCCATTGATCCGTGAGAAGAAACTCGTTGACAAATACCTCATCAAATCTGGCATGTTAAGATTTTCATTCTTACTTGAATGTTGCCATCCAGGGTCATTCCCAGATCCACACCTTGTAGCGGCCATGTTGGATTTGGTAAGTCCATAGCAATTTTTCATTATTGTTAGCAGGTCAGACTTTAATACTTATTAATTTTTTTTTATTGGAAATGGTGGATGCTTTGTTTTGTTTAATGACACCGCTAGAGCACACTGATTTATTAATCGGACATCGGACTCTCAACCTGAAGACAGTGTTTCAAAACCCATTGGAGGCAGGCTCACATTTGACTACGTGTTAGAATTACCAAATTATCAATAAATCAATGTGCTCTAGTGGTGTCGTTAAAATTTTTTAAAACAATTCACCAGTAAACCACAATTTGTGCATCACATAATGCAATATCATTCCACTTATTTTTCAATCTGTTTACCAGTTTATTTTAAGTGGCTAAAAATATGCTGCACAAGATGCTTTCAATGTTTGCTTGTAATGTAATTTTGTGCTTTCAGGAGGCACCAGTGGCAGCAAGAGCTTCACTGTTACTGGAGTGTTCCCATTTCATACATCGCTGTAACCGCGGGGACTGGCCGAACTGGATGAAGCTGAACCTACCAAGTTTTCGTCACACTGTATCGGCACTGCAGAACCGAGGACAGCCGTCAGGATATCGGAGAAATCTCATGCTCCAGCGAGCAGCAGGAAGGCTCTTCTACTCTTGGGCAGAGGTTAGTTGTCAATTTTTGGTAATTTAGAAATATAATACTATCTTGGTTTGTGCACGCAGCCAGGGTCATGCAGAGCTGGTAATTAGCCTGGGCCAAATGGGAAATATAGACCCCATTTCAAACTGCTAATTAAGTATTTTTGTAATCAGTGCTAAATATATATGATATATATGGTGTATATGATGTACTTAGGATCTTCCGTAACTGTTTACAGTATCAGTATTCTTTACAAAAGCTCTAAGGGTCCACCTTTGCCTATTCAAGGTGGAGTAGGCCCATTCAAAATCATAGACCCATACCAACTGGCCCACCTGGCCACCTCCTCCCTCTGTTGTGGTCTGATAAACCATTTGTGATTGGTGTAAGTGGCTTGTATCTACCCACTGAGCCTTGTAGGGCACTCACTCTGGGTTGGAGCCAGTATTGTGGTTAAAAATCCCTTGCCTTGACTGAGATTTGATCCCAGTATCTACCAGCCTTCATGGTACATGGCAAATGATGACAAATAGATGATGTTCTTGTTCAGACTTGCATGGTGTTTGTTGTTTTTACAGAATCTTGGAAACCAGATGGAGTATCTTTTGGCCAAAGAACACACAGACAGACTTGACATAATTAATGACATCAAAGATGAAAACAAGAAGAAAGAACTCCGAACTGAGGATGAAGAAGAAGACTTTCTTGATGAAGGTATGAATTACTGATATCTTTTCAAAAACTTTCAGCTTATCATCTAATTCCATAGTGGACAATGTATAAATGTTCATTAGCAAATATTATGTTATTTTGTATAATTGCAGGGGTTTAATTTCACCAAGGCATTGAGGCATTTGCTGTGCCGCCCTATCTCTTTGCTGCAATGCCCTCTCAATTTCACTTCTAATGAAGGCAAATATTTTTTCTGCTGCCCCTTAGGTAACCCATATTTACCTTTGTGTCCCTGATGTGTCCTCATAATTGCCTTGGTGCCCTCTTGATTTCTGGGAATCCAAACACCAGTTTGATCCCTGTAATTACTTTTAATAAATAATTCTGCTGAACGTAACCTTATCCCCCTCATAAATAAATAGAACAGAACATCCACATTTATACAAGTGTGCATAAATGTACATCCTTTTTCATTTCAATAAAATTTCTTAGGCTTACACTTTCCTGGGACTATGGGTTTGTTGAAGGTTTTTCTTAAATATTTTTACAGCAAGTTGATAAATTGTTTTGATTTAATTACTTTTAGGATATTTTAGGTTAATGCAAATTACGTTTTAACATATCTTTTCATTTGCTAATTTGCAGTGATTTAAAATTTGGCTTTGAAATTTTCTCTCAACCACTGGTCAAGATATTTAACATTTGAATAACTCAGCTCCGAAGCAGAACGTGATAGTTTGATATTTAATTTCAGCTTCTGTAAACCAGAAAGGGACGGAGTGTCCGTATGCACTCAAGATGCTGGCATGCTTGGTCTTGTTAGAGATCACCACGTTTCTGCGGGAAACATTTCAATACTTGCCCAAATCACGTGGACAGAAACGAGAGCATCTGTGGGAGAAGACGATGACGAGTCGACGATTCAGCAGCATCGTCAGCAGTCCAGGCCACTCGGATAAGAGTTCTGATACCAATGTTGCAGAGCTGCAACAAAGTACTGGTAATTAATGCCTTTTCACTATCCCTATGAAAGGATGTTTTGAATATTTTAGTAGATATTGTTCACTGGAAAATGCTATTTGTTATATAACAAATAAAGTGTAGAAATGGCCCTGTGTTATTAACCCCCCTCCACCCTCCTAAAATAAATAAAAACGGACCTTTTTTGTGGGAGATGGTCTCAACATTTCAGTAAATGATTGAATGATTAATGTTAATCTATATTTGAAATACCATTAAACTTAAGATATTCGGTGATATATCTGGCATGGAAATTGTATGCCCATCGACATACATACGTGCTAGTAAATTTCACGGTATGTTTCAAGGTATATCCCATATGCCCCAAGGCTTTTAGTAAAATAAAATGTTTTTTTCTATGTAGGTACAAATGGAAAGGGCAAAAAATCAGCCTCCAAAATATCCATATTCATTTTCGGGCATGGTACTTCGCCCATCCGGTTGCCCGATCGAGGCGTTACCACTGCACGATTTTAGTCTGAGTACTCCCCAGCCACTTTTTCCAATTTCCATGCCAGATATATAAGGTTATAAATGCTAAATCCAGGGTTTCACATGATGCAGGAATCCTGCATATTTGACGCAATATTTCGCTAACATACACCTAAATAAAATGTGTGGTTGATGCAAAATATTTCCGACATCTATTTTATTTTTTAAATACACAAAAGCCTGTTATTTATGAGAAGAAAAAACAATGGATATTATAAAGATAAAATAGTGGATAATGGATATAACATATGCATGTAATATAAACAAGACAGTTAAATTCAGTTAATTGTGTGATTGAAATAATATGCTTGACTCCCATTTTTGAATGCTTGACTCCCAAAATAAACCCCTCTCAGTCATGATGACTCCCATCTTCCAGATGCTAGGTGGAACCCCGTAAATCTAATCCAAATATTTCATATCACTGATAATTTTAAAATAATGATATTGATATTACAGTTGGCAGCCCAGGTGACCGGAAGATAAGTTTTGCCGTTCTCACAGAAAGATCAGACTCGTTCCACAGTAGCACCACTTCAATATCTGTGCTCGACCCTGGCGCTGGTGATGAGAAAAAAGACCGTGGTGAGACCATAGAATTTGTATCATCAGTATGCAGAAGTGGTGGAGGGTGGGAGGGAGGGGGTCTTTATATTTTGAAATTTCAAACCAGTTTGGTATGTGACTGATTTCTAGTTGTTGCTCTTCTATCAATGGAAGTCAGTTCTGGAACAGTAATGAATAAATTAGTAATAAATTTCCCAAAACTTCAGTAACTCGATTGCTAAATTTACATATGTATTAACATAATTTTGACACACCCTGTATTTCTTCCGTAATCTGGATTGACCGAATTTACTCAGATATTGTTCACTACAATTTAAAGGTTTCATTGATCTTTGTTTATGTTTTGCTGAGAGTAAATGGAATATAAAGTGAATATTTTTTTTTTTTTTCTTCAGGTCGTAGATTGGCTCAAGGAAGACAAAAACTCTTGCGTCATTTCCGAAGGGGATCAGGCCAGCTTAACTCGAGTTTTCGTCACAATCGCAGCTTCAAGCTGAAAAGACCTGAAGGCGGTGGAGGCAGTAAGTGTTTGATATTGATTTCTTTGTAAACAAAAATAAAACATTTGTTTCAATTATAGCAGGATTTTATTTTATCTGTTAACCACATGATTCAGGAAAATAGAAATATAAGCCTGTCTAAATTTAAAATTTGCTGGTCCCATAAAGTGGTTATGGAAACAAAAATTAAAGTAAAACATTTATAAAGTTAAATTCCTTTTAAATAGTATTACATGAAAGAAAAATAAGTTACTTAAAATGACACTTAAAATTGGACTTGTTCAAGCTACACACGAACAAAATTATATTTTGTGCCAATTGTTACAGGTGTGTTTGTGTGTGTGTGAGAGAGAGATAGATCCTGTACAGGTTTGAACCTTGAGTGTATCACATATCAGATGAATTGCATATTTAAAGCATGGTTGTTTCTCAGAAGTTGTTAAAATTAATGGTGAAGATGAGTAGGGAAAGGCAGCAGTCATACATTATAATTTGCAATGACAAAGGCAAATCATTTAAAACTGGAAAAATATTTCTCATCTTGACAATGTGTCATACACATAGAACATGTCATTACCTGAAATATCCATGGTAATTCAGCAACAATAGTAATTTCATATCAACATTCTTACTTGTCATGGTGAGCCTCGATTGTCCAGCGGTAGAACGTCGGACTATCAAACTGATGACAGTGATTCAAAATCCGTCGGAGGCTGGCTCACACTTGACTACATGTCAAAATAACCAAATGTTTGACATCCAATAGCGGATGATGAATAAATCAATGTGCTCTAGAGGTGTCATTAAACAGAAAAAAAAACCCAAACAAATCTTTGCTGTCATTTCAGGCATAAAACAAATGGGTAGTATTAGGTCACGGAAGGTGAGCAGTCAGTCGTTGCAGTCGGAGAGTAAGTTTGTGGAGGAGGAAGCGACTGTAGAGGACACGGAGTCAGTGACGATGCTCAGTGATGACACACAAGAGAGTCCGGGAGAGAAAGATCAGGAGGTTGAAGATGAGCAGTTGTTTACTAATCTGCCGTGGATCAAGGTAGCTATATATAATCTTATGTGATGAACCATGTTGTTTTTTATTTTCACTTTTATAGAAAATACATCCCAATTTTGTTTTTCTTTTAAAAATATTTTAAATAATCATTATTCAATCCCTGAAATTGCCCACGGCAGTCGGCAGCGCTGTAGAGATTGCCGCGGAGTTTTTCATTCTCGGCAGCATTTTTTTAACTGCGGACAGTTTTCTTTTTCAAGATTTTTTTATTTTATTATGGTTTGTTACATATTAAGTCATCATTGGTTTTAGTGTCTTTTGCTATAAAAGCTATTTGCATTTCGGTGAGTCCGATTTTTTATTATATTTTCTTCAAAACAGTATATATTAATGAATTACCACCAATAATTGGCACATGTGTAACACATACATTTTCCAGATAATGGTTCTGTTAATTGATCTTCATTATTTCCAAATAAATGTATTTTCCTGCAGGTTGTAATTCAGCTGGCCAATCTGTCAAATTTTATATGTAACCATGACAACTATTGTCATCCAAACTGCTACGAAAGGCAGCGTCGGAGCTGTTCTCGTCTCATCACGGCACTGCGTAAAGTGTACGAGTCGACGGAGGAGGATAAAGTGGAGGCACAGAAGTCAGAAAACAAGAAAGATAACTTGAGAGAGAAACTTAGAAGACGGGTATGTGCACACGTATCAGTGAGTCAGTGAATGAGTGAGTTAATCAGTCAGTCAGAGAGTGAGTCAGTGAGCCAGAGAGTGAGTCAGTGGATTAATGAATGGATTAAGCTGTTAACAACACCCTAGCTTAGAAATGGAAATAACCATAAATCTGAACAGTTGTTTTTATAAATATATGTCCTGTTCTCACAAAGTCTTTAACTTGCAGCAGTCTTCCTGGACTACAGGCAAAAATAGCTCATAGTAGGCTGTCTATCTGGGTGTTTTCAGTTAAAATTGAAGTCTTTAACTTGCAGCAGGCTTCTCGGACTACAGGCAAAAATAGCTTATAGTGGGCTGTCTATCTGGGTGTTTTCAGTTAAAATTGAAGTCTTTAACTTGCAGCAGTCTTCCTGGAATACAGGCAAAAATAGCTCATGGTGAGCTGTCTATCTGGGTGTTTTCAGTTAAAATTGAAGTCTTTAAGCATTAAACTTTAGTGTGTTTGCCCCGATTTGCTCCAAAATGTTGAATAAATATGTTTAAAATGCATTTTAATTGCCTTTTCCCACCTACTTAATGAACAATGAAAACTTTAAACTTGATTTTCTCAAAATGGCCACCACTCCACATCCAGTTTGCAAAAGCTCATAACTTCCACATTTATTTGCATAGAAACTTCATTTAACTATCAAAGTGAAAAGCAGAATCAGCAGATTTCAGAAATGTAAATATCTCAAAAGTGCAACAATTCAAGTTAAGACTCATTTCTTTAGAACAGGTCACATATATTCTTGTCATTTGATACTTTCATTTAATAAGAAATCTATTTTGTAAATGTCTACAGAGCAGTAACGTTTCTTCTGAAATTATTAGTACAAAATAAAAAATGTTATAGAAACTAAATCGTAAGTTTTTAATTTTATGTAGAGTTTGGTGATAATATTTTGAATAGTTACAGTAATATATATGAATAAAATTATCTTGACTTCTTATTTGTCATTATTTGTACTTTTCATATTTATCTTACCATACTCACAATATGATGAATGAAGAGTTATGAAAGAATTTAATATATATTTTGAGGATGTTCGCAGTAATTATTGGCATTTTCCTATTTGTATAGAGAACACAAATTCTCAGACACCAACCCCTCCCCCAAAATGTATAATAATCAGATGTAAATTTTTGACATTTTAATGATTAATTTAAATACATCTCCCACCTGCCTCTGAATATACAGTTTGTGTGAATTGTAAAATGTTGATAATTTCATTATGACCCCTTAAAAACACTTAATTTTATAATTTTCATACATAATACAGGAATTAAATTTTTTTAAATCCTTTTCTTTAGTTCCAGAATGTTTTCAAGCCACTTATTTGACACTGTAATCATTTGTTCCTTTGAAGAATAACTGCTAAAAACATTCTTATTATTTCTTTTAGATTTTTATCAATTGACAATGACATAAAAAAAGAACTCTTTATTTTATTTATATTTTATTTTCAAAATGTGTTCATAAATATTGGCCAAGTCTTCCTAAGAAAAGAAACTGTAAGAGTTAAAAATGTACAAGAACCATCAAAATTCAGTTATTCAGCCTCAAGGTCTTTTCAGTTTTAGTTGCTCATTGTCTTAAATGGAATGAATATAAATTATACCGTTTATATCTTCATTAAAGTAATGTTATGATTGTTTGTGCACTTTGGACTACATGTCTATTGATTCTACTAACTAGAATAAGCTCTTTGTGCTTATTAGTGGAGCATGCACATAAAATTGTAATGTATTTTCTATGTGCTAGTGTATATTTATAATGCATGTAGTTCGTATGAATGTAGGATGTTTCGGCCATGGACATTTCGGCCCAGGACGTTTCAGACTAGGACATTTCGGCCCAGGAAGTTTCAGACTAGGCCTGGCCTTTTTTCTAGGGAGGACGTTTTGGCCATGTCAGTCAGGAATAAGCATATATTTTTTTCTTCTGGAAAACGATCAATTTATTGGCATGAGATTTGTAAACGGATAAAATATGAAATTCATTGTAATTTTAAAACGTTTATTTATTGCAACAAGTGAAATAGTAAAAGCAAAATACTAATATGTACATCAGAACCTAAAAGTGGTCTTAATTTCAGGATGGTGTTAATTCTGAGGTGGTCATAACCTGGGGTTCTGGTGTATATAACAAGACAAGAAATCCATAACCCGTAGTTCAGGTGTATATAACAAATCAAGAAATACATAACCCAGAGTTCTGGTGTGTATAACAAATCAAGAAACACATAACCCGGAGTTCAGGTGTGTATAACAAATCAAGAAATACATAACCCAGAGTTCTGGTGTGTATAACAAATCAAGAAATACATAACCCAGAGTTCTGGTGTGTATAACAAGTCAAGAAACACATAACCCGGAGTTCAGGTGTATATAACAAATCAAGAAATACATAACCCAGAGTTCAGGTGTATATAACAAATCAAGAAACACATAACTGTCATAAGGATATACTTCTATTCTTGATTTATTTAATGATTGATCAAACATAATCAGTGTACATCAAGGTGACCTGCTCAACAGTATAAATGTGTCTGTTTTAAGAAAACTTTCTTATATCATATTTTTTAAAACATTTCATTAAGATGAAAAAAAATCCATATGCTGTTGTAAAGCCATTAATTTGTTTGTGTTTGTTTTGGTCACACATCAGGTTTCTCCTTAATACATATCTGTTAGAAACTGAAAAATTATTTTTGGCTGACATGGCCGAAACATCCTCCCCTGAAAAAGAGCCTGGCCGAAACGTCCTAGTCCAAATTGTCCTTGGCCGAAACGTCCGTGCACCAGTTTGTACAGGTAATAAAGAATCTTCTGTTGTCAGATGTCGGCAGTGCATCCATCATGTGTGCAGTATGTACCTGGAAGCATAAACACGCTTTATGTTTTTCCCTCAAGTGCTTGTTTGCATGAGCATGAGGTTACATTCAACTACTGTCAGTACATACATTTTAACTTAGACAGACCCAGGTGGAAGGGTTTAAGCTTCGTTTGCCAATTTGCCAGACCCAAGTGGCAGGGTTTAAGCTTTGTTCGCCAATTTGCCAGACCCAGGTGGCAGGGTTTAGGCTTAGTTTGCCAATTTGCCCGACCCAAGTGGCAGGGTTTAGGCCTAGTTTGCCAATTTGCCCGACCCAAGTGGCAGGGTTTAAGCTTCCTTCGCCAATTTGCCAGACCCAGGTGGCAGGATTTAAGCTTCCTTTGCCAATTTGCCAAATACAAATTAAAATGGAATTTGACGAATGCACCGGATTATTAAATTGCCAAACAAATAATTAGAAAATCATGTGTAACTTTCGATCTGCCACTGTTTTGACTCTCTTCTTCCTTGTTATGTAATTACTGCCTTTAATTGGTCAGCAAACCATCTAAATACTAGTTGCTGTGTCTGCGCATTTTTATGCACACATACCAGTACACAGTTCATTCAGACAACATCGGAAGAGTTCGAACTCGGTAGCTTTGTTATCAGTTGAAATAACTCGGCCTTTTCCGTTACTCGTGATTCATTCGCTACACTTTGGATGATTTTGTCTATGGCAATAACATCGCTCCGTGTTCCAGTCTTCAGTTTAATATTTGGCTAACTGAAGCTGAATAATTTCTGACCAAATTAGCCTAATTGCTAATGATTTTTATGGTCCAGCTTAAACCCTGGATGGGATATATGGGATTTTCCATGTGGATTAGTACTTTTTCTAGTCCATTCAGTTGGTAGAAAGGTGATTGAAAGCTGTGGTAGATAACCTATCTAGCACAATAATGTATCTAGCACACATCACTAGATGGGAATCTGCTAAAGCTCACACCAGGGATTTATTTTCTTGAGACTTATATTTAATTAAAATTATAATTAAAATATGCCTTGACCCAGAACATGTTTGGAGACACACCATCTTTAAAAAACCCAGTGGTAATAAAATTACCCATGCCAATTTGTCTGACAGTTTTGTCTATTCTGTTAAAAACAGTTAAAAAGTAATTTTATAGTGCATTGTTACTCAAGTTGATGGATATGATTTACTATTTAGACTTGTATAAAAAAAATTAACATAATATATTCAAATTACTGCAAAAACTATTATTTATTTTGTTATTTACATTGATATTTGTCTTGTGTTAAATGACTGGAACAGTGTTTTTTTGTTTGGCAGCAATGCTTATGTGTTGTGAAACTAGTCACTTAACATAGACTCCTCTCCTAACCGCATTGCAGCCAATGCCTCATAGCTAATGTAGTTTAGGCAGCGTTTGACTTATTTCTCAACAGGAATCCATATTCCAGATATCTTCTCCAAATCGAAGGGAGAGCACTCCCTTGCTTGAGAAAATCAAGACAGATGTGTCTATCACAAAACTGAAGTTGAATACGACATGGAAGAAGGAGGAAAGACTCAAGGAGGTTAAGGATGACCCTCCGATACTCAAGTATCTTACATCACAGGTTGTTCATCTGGCCTTTAAATTTTTGCTTCATCCATCCATCCATCCATCCATCCATCCATTCATTCATTCATCCATCCATCCATTCATCCATCTGTTTCATTCATCCATCCATCCATTCATCCATACATCCATCCATCCATCTGTTTCATTCATTCATCCATCTATCCATCTGTTTCATTCATTCCTCTATCCATCCATCTGTTTCATTCATCCATCCATCCATCTGTTTCATTCATCCATCCATCCATTCATCCATCATTTCATCCATCCATCCATCCATTCTATTTCTGGTTGTAACCAGTGGTGCACACATGATTTAATGTGGGCTATACGATGTGCTGTCTTGTCTGTAGAAAGACACATATAAAAGACCTTGCTGTTAAGTGGAAAAAATTTGAAAATATAATCTGTATGTTCAGATGATACCTGTATTATTTATTAGTATCGGATTCTAAATTAATTGCTGGGAAAAAATAACGATAATTCGAAACATTAGATTCATGTTGATTCCTGTGACATAATGTTGTGATAATCCAAATGAATACTGGCAAAATTTAATAAAACAAAAAGACCATAGACTATACCAACATTCAGCACGCCCATATCTATATTTATTTTGCGAGAAAGTCAAATAAATGACTAACTCTGGCGAGTGATGCTATGTTTTGTTGATGTTGTGTATTGTCATGTCACATAGGCACAGCGACTGACCCAGTGTCCTATGGCTATCCTCACA
>JAULBS010098765.1:0-16400 GCA_032355785.1 Symmetromphalus regularis | reverse complement strand
ACCATGAAAACACACAAAAAGTGGTGTTTCGCATTTTGCTTTGAACAGATAATTTTGACTCACAGTTCGGGTTTTTTCCATCATAAATTGCGATGTGACACCAGTTATTTTGTGCCTTGTAATGATAGTAATATCTACAAGGTGGGGACAAATAATCAGGACATGCAGAGTGCATTTGAAAGTGGGGATGGGGAGGGTACTGAAAAGTGACTTAAGAGCAGCAGTGCTATTGCAGCAACCCCCTCATAGTTTGAAAACTTATCGGCTGCTTTATTTTGTCACCGAGCCTTAAAATATTTTTATTCAGCAACAAAATGTTTTGTAATTTTTTTAATTAGTTGCCCCTCAAAAAAGTGGAGGACTGTGCCCCGCCCCAGCTGCCTCCCCCCCTCACTCTACGGTGCCTGATAATGTAATTCCCATTTTTCTTGTTTTGTAATAACTTCATATACATGTACTATGAGGTCATGACATTTAGTCATGTTGTAATTCTGTTGTAACTTTTAGTTATCAAGTTAAACAAGCTGTATGAATGCAAAACCTTATGTTTAATATTGGTGTAAATACATCTAATAACACATGGCAAAAATCAGTACTATTCGGTACGAAATTTCTTTCTGTTAACTAAATGTGAGGTATGATTTCGTAATGTGTGCCGGGTGATATTTCATTTCTTGCACCTGGTACTAGATTATATACATCTTCTGTTAACTTGGCTGTATTTGCATTGGCAGAGATTGGCTTCGACAGCTGGTAATCTTTAATAATAGTTTACTATATCGAGACTCATCAACAGGTGAGTATATGGATCTGATCGTAGCCATCGGTAAACCTTGTTACATGTATAGATCTATGTATATAGTCATACCTGTGTTAAACAGTCACTCAATATAGTAACAGTCGTGGCCACTTAAAATAGGTTAGTGCTTAATAAACATGGTCATTTTCTTCTTCACTTATAAATGACATACTTACTTTATATTTGGCTAAAACTACTTTGAACTGAAGGTACATGTAGTGGAACAGAAATTTGAACAATTTTGGAATTAAACTAAAATTCTAATTTGTATGCATTTTGATATGGGGGGGGGACATTGTATATGAACAAAAAACGGATTCATGGCTCCTTTTATTACCTTGATTTTTTGTTTTGTTACTCTAGTAATCATAATAAAGAAAAGTTACAAATTGAAATAGTTTTATAATACAAGCAACATAGTTTGTTTTTAACTATTGATTATTCAGTTTGAAAACCCCGGGTGTTAGTATATAATTCATCTTATTGGTGTACGTTTGCTACCTGAACAGACACTGGCTGGTTAGAACAGGTGGATGCTTAATAGAGCTGACTGTTAGATGAGGTTTGTCTGTACACAAAGACCTGCTTCTGACCCCCTCTGAATACAGGTATAACTTTAACAATAGCATTTTATGTGTGGATTCACCTGCTTTAATTTCCTTAATTGTACTGGAAGCAGTTGTATTCGTCATCGTACCAAGCCGTGAATTAGAGTTATAGCATAGGTTTATTATAGTCTGGACATCTGTTCATGATGTTCATGTAAACTTGTATCTTCATCTGTTGTAATGTGGGTAAATGTGACATCTTGCATTCAGTGCATCAGATATGTGACTTCAGTAAAACTACATTTGTTCAGTCTTTTGATTGACATAATTTTGTGGTTCAGACTGTAACATCATAAGAAGATCTCCCGTCTTTCCTCTTCCCCATCCTACATATTTTATTTAGTAATTTAAAAACACATGTACATTTAAATAGAAAATGTTTGCCATTTATCTTCAAAATTCACCCAAGTATTTATGCTCTTATAACCGCTCTTATCACTGTTTCTTAGAGTAAGAATTCATAATGCAAAGAAGCATGAATGGTCTATAAATAAAACTCTTTTAAATTACTCATAATCTTTATATAACAGTTTTAACTGCTCACTGATTTTTGTTACACGTACACAGGGGTCTCGCTATATGTGATAAGAGATACATGTAGCAGGCCTGCCATCTCTTAAGACATATTTGGAATATGCCCGCCATCCGTTGGCAGTGATAGCAATATTTGCCATCCGTTTATTTAGGCCACCATCCAAAACCACAAGTCATGCCATCATCTTGAATAAATATACAAAGACATTTTCGAAGTTTGTGTACCCTCCAAATCTTAGGTGCCATCTCTTCCTATAAGTGGATATAACATTCCGATTCCCTCCATCCCTTTCCAGAATACTGGGGAGACCAATGATACATCAGTTGCTGCTCTTTGTATAAATTAACATACAAATGTTGCTATGTAGTGTTAAAACCATAAAATCCAGAATGAAAAGGTGAAGCATGAAATGTTGTTCCTCTGTTTAGTGTATCAAAGTATTGCTTCTTATCCCAGTTTATTTGTAATGGATACAGTGCAGTCTCAAGAAGTGGGTGAGGCCAACATCCCAATAAGATGTACTTATCTACAACAGCCCACATCGGCATCAACACATGATTGACAATGATACACTGATTATCTTAAACTAGTTAAAGTGCTAAAATGGTTTCTTTCTTATGCCGTCCAAGAATTTGTCATAAAATTAATGATTTAAAAGGTAAACAAGTAAAGTTTGTTTTATTTAACGACGCCTCTGCAGCACATTCATTTTTATCTTATCATCGGCTATTGGACGTCAGACAGGTAAACCCACTGCCGCCACATAGGCTACTCTTTCCAATAAGAAGCAAGGGTATTTTATATGCACTTTTTCACAAAAAGGACAGCACATACCATGGCCTTTGATGAACCATTGTGGACCACTAGTTGGAACAGAAAATAGCCCAAACTGTAAATGGGACTACTGATTTAAAATGTAAACATTTCAAAAAACAAATTTGTGGATATGATTGGAATTTGATATAATTTGAAAGAAGTGTGAAAGGGGATGGGCTGGATAACCAAGGCTTGAAATAATTGGTTGCCATGGTTGGTACCTATGACATCCAATAGCCGATGATGAGATAAAAATAAATGTGCTCTAGAGGCGTAGTTAAATAAAACAAACTTTAATTTAGTTGGCACCTACACAAAATAGCTCCTGGCATGACTCATCCAGGGGGACAATTCAAGCAGTTGGTCCAAAGACTTCTTAACATTATTTCCTCCCATTAACATTCCTAAACTGTGTAGGAGATGAAGTGCTGCTGAGTAAATGAAGTGCTTTAATGTTATGACTGGAAACATTCTTGTGGTTATTACATCAACAAAATATTAGTTAAGAATGCATAAACCTGACAAAAATGATAATATCATTAAAAAAATAAATGGTTTGCCCTTAACATATGCTGTTTATCTCACATTATATATGTATTTCTAGTTGTTTTGGACAGTGTTTACAAAATTCACTACATCTAGTACTATTTCATGGATTTTTGGTCATACCATAACTAAACCTTTTCTTCTTCTTTTTTTTGTATTCAAAAATTGTGGTATTTCAGACCTTAGTTATTAAAGTGCATGGGTGTGATTGCACCTGTACAACACCCTTAATTTCAAACGACTGGTGTGATAAACTGCACTCGTACAACATAAATGAACAAAATTTAATTAAACAACATGGCGATTTTTCACTCACGTAAGTTGTTTCAGGCATTTCAAAAACTACGGTCTGGTATTTTACCATTGATAGATTTTATTTTGGAGTTAAATTATTAACAAATTAATTAAATTTAATTAAACAACATGGTGATTTTTCACTTGCGTAAGTCGTTTCAGGCTTGCAATTTATCACTAGCCTAAGCATTTTCAGGCATGCAATCTATCACTCGCCTGGATTTTTCAAAAACTAAGGTCTGGTATTTTACAGTTGATAGATTTTATTTTGGGGTTAAATTATTAACATGCATATAAACTTTTTTTTTTGGTCTGTATACATATACATGTATTTATTTTTAGATATATAAATGGTGATCTTTTCATGACTGGGGATCTATTTTAAATCTGTGTTGGGCTATCAAATGTTAATATTTCTCTCTATGATATAGACCATTATAGGGATTTGATTTTTTTTCTTGTATCCTTGGTATCAAGATAAGATCTGGTGCAGTGAAGCATTACTTTCAAACAAATAAAATGAATAGATGTCGTTATCACTAGTAATCAAATGCTTGAGCCATGAAATATGCTTGATATGTCATGGATTGTGTGAGCAACAGGTAGATGCTACAAGATGAAGGTAATTTTAATGTAAACTTTTATATCAAATTATATTTTTTGATTGACAAAGGTTTTTTGGAAATTTCCAGATTTGATAAACCTGATCAGTTGGTGGAAAGACCTTGTGTTTTTAGTCTTTAAGTTGCTTTAATGTGAGAGCAACATGCAGAATACAGCAGTGGTGACTTGTGCAGTAATTTGTTATCACAAGAGTTGAATAGGCTTTAACATGTATGCATATATTTTATTTAAATACTTGTATTCTCAGCACTTGACATGGGGTGAAATTGCTGCAGGCAAGAAGTTAAAGATGCTGGTTTGAAAATAAAAATAATTCTGGAAATAGGACTGTTTTTAATGATTTAGACCTGTTGTGGAATTAATTTTATGTACATTTTTAATATCAAGATGATGATATAAATATAGTTACAAAAACAATATTGTGTGAATATAAACACAATAACTGCAGGCCTGAGATGAAATTTGACAGCATAACCTTGTTTGGACAGCAGTATTTCAACCCCTGAATCTTATAACAACAGGAACAGCATGTAGATTTGTAATAGAAATAAAACAGAAATTACATACACATGTTTTGCTGTTGTGGTTTGTGGCTAAATTTGCTACATGATCAATTTGGAGAAATTTATTGCATGTCACAGGAAATGGATGTCTGGAAAACAGTTTTAACAGAGTATAATTTTTTTTAATTCTTTTCCAGACTGATTTTCTACCAGCTCCATTAAAAACATTGTAGACTGCACTGTGGTCAATGCTTTAGATAAAGCCGTGTTTTAGTAAATAATACATTTTTATATTATTTTTAAATATTCTTTTGCAGACTGATTTCCAGTTGACTCCAGTATCGTGGGCAGGACCTCGGACCGTTGTAGTGCCTCGGACGGAGCAGGGTTTCGGATTCACTCTCCGACACTTCATTGTCTACCCACCAGAGACCTTGCCCCCAAATAGCTCAAACGTATGTACATGTATACTCAAAACAAATATATCACCTACATGAACATGTTTATTCTCCTGATAAACAGACCATGCATAGAGGAAGCAATAAAACACACAAAAATAGATATTATGTCTCATGGGATGCATAAAATGTCATACTTCTTTGGTTATTATCTTGGGTCGGTCATGAATAAACAGTGGGTGGGGTTGGGAGGACTTTGTATTGTAGTAAAATAGGGAATTTGTTTATTTTAAATAGAATTTTAAAGTAAAAACTGAGATCGAACACTTTTGTTTTCTTTCTTTATTGATGAACTAGTTTTCTGCAATTTTTGAGTAGTTTTGGGACCCTTGTATTTTATGTTTGGAACCCAAGATAAGAAGTAAACAAATGGCCATGACCTCCATTAAAAAAAACCCATATAAACCCATAAATAATTCTTTCCACACTCACACACATTCATACAAATATAAAAACATAAACAAATCATCTTGACTTTATTTCACACTTAGTGACTTATGTTAATTTGGGATTCAGCTACATATGTAAGTTGTAAATGTGTGGCACATAGCGATGTACGGGAACATGTAGTGAAGCATGTAAGTGTCTCAGTGGATAAAACAAGACGCATTCTCGATTAGTTCATCCTAGGAGGTAGCCGCAGTGTAGCTAATGAGAAAAATACACAAGCACATCATTCTTTGTGGATTATCAGTTCAGTAAGTGAACGAGAAAGATAACAGATTATGGGGACAGCTTTAGTTTGTCCTAGAAATTGAGGAAAACTAGAAAAAAAATCATAGAAAATAATTTCAGGATACAAAATATTTTATAATGGTTCAGCTCAGAACAGCTGGGGGGGGCAAGGGGGCATTTTTTCCCACCCCCAATAATCTGTAGTACCCTTTTTTGCAGCAATATTTACATTATTGAGTACGTTGTAGGTGCCCCTCCAATATTTAAACGGTGTGCCAGCCCCGTGATTTCTAATTTTGGGCATGTGTAAAGGTATTCCCATGTACTCTCCAGTGCTGTGCTTGTGGTTGGTCTGTCGTGAAAATAGTTTTATTTTGTCCTTGAAGTCCCACTTGCCTGAAAGGAGTGGAGGTGTGAGGAGACTAATTACTCACATTATATTGTGATATAACATCTAGAAACTGAAACCTGTTCTATTATTGGCTGTAGATAACATGTCCGTGTAGGTTTAATTATTCCTAATAACAGTTTTGCATGAAAAATGTCTTTATGTGCCATTTGTTAAAAAAAATTCCTGTCACAGTTTACTACTCATGCTTTAAAAATATTTATCTTAGGTTTTACAGTGTATTTTATTATTTATTAAATTCAGCCTACTTTCTACAGTATATAAAGTACAAGTTGCGTAGAATCAGTTTTACAGGGAACTGTTGATTTTCATTAGAAGTTAAAATATGAATGCAACTCCTTAAATTGTCCACGGTGATCGGCTATGCTGTGGAGATTGCCACAGAGTTTTTCATTATCCACATCACTTTCTGTCACAAACAATTTTTTTTTTCAAGGTATATTTTTTTCTTATTATAAAAAATAAACTATACGTTAAGCTAAAATTGCAATGGAAAATGCTGTGGACACTATTTCTCCATGGCATTATTTTGCTGTGAATATTTTCTTAATTGCAGGGGTTGTGAATGCCAGATAAAATGACCAAAATTTAATATTGTGTCTGTTAGATCTTTTAAAATGGCTGATATGTACCAGTTATTGACCACCTGGTTATTTCCATGCCTGATTAGTTAACATTCAGATCACTGATCACTCTCAGTAGTAATTGTAGAACCATCTATTAGATCTAGAGAAGTGAAGAATTTCTTATATTGTATACTCAACACAATTAATTAAGAGACATTTTTCTTTTCAGACATAAAAAGCCTATTTTGGTCAAGTTTTCATAAACCATGAAAAACCTAATATGAATCATGGGTCAGATTTTACTTGAACTATGTTTAGAAGTCATCTGATAACAAAATATCATAAAATAATATGACTAGCCAAAAAATAACCAAAATGTCTCCTATGCATTAATTAGTATTGTTGAGTATATAACTATGAGACAGACACTGTTGCAGTTGTTAGATAATGTGAATTGAGTTTGTATTGTTTATTTCAGAAAGACGATGATGCTGTTTATGACTGTGATGGTAAGTTATATTGAAGAGAATTCTTTTAGTCTTTGTCACATTACGTGAATATGTGTGACTGGCAAATTTAATGGTGTACACCAGGTTTGTGTGAATTGAGATCAGGGCAGGCGCAACGTGGGGGGCCATTTGCTCTCTCAATAATCTGTGACAATATTTACATTTATAACATTGCATGTGCCCTTATTCAGTCTTGCCCCCTCAATATTTAAATGACTGTGCTTGTATTGGAGATTCAAACAATTTTAAGATGGCCACCATAATTTTTAAAAATTTCATTCTATTTCATACAAAGATTTTTAATATATATGTTAGATGTTCTTTGACATAAAATAACTTATTACAAATCTGAAATTTAGTAATAAGATTTAAAGTTGATTAGCAAAAATATTCAATATGGCCAACTTTTTTCACTAGTTAATGTCAAACAATACAAGAAATAGATAAACTTATAATATAAGCAATAAATTTGGAGATTTAAAAAATAATAATTTCATCAAAATTGCTTTCTTTTAATATTTTAATAGATTGAAAAAACATCAATAAATCTGGTAATAGTGATTAAAAATACACTTAAGTCCTTAATTATCTTAACATTAACTATTTTATCCAAAATGGCATCACTTTAAATGATTTATTTTGAAAAATAAGGTGTCGCAATACTGACTTCATTTTAACTCCTAAGTATACCAAAATAAACCTTATTGCAAAATATGCTGATTTCGCAATTAGAACTATTTTCAACCTTTGATGTAATCTGCTCCACTAGAAATGTATGGAACATGTTGAAAAAAATTGTTTTGTTTATTAGTGGCTTAATTATTTTAACTCAGAGTATACCAAAATAAACCTTATTGCAAAATGTGCTTATTTCGCCATTAGAACTATTTTCAACCTGTTATGTAATCTGCTCCACTAGAAATGTATGGAATATGTTGAAAAAAAGTGTTTTGTTTATTAGTGGCTTCATTATTTTAACTCAGAGTATACAAAAATAAACCTTATTGCAAAATGTAGTGCTTTCCTCACCATTAGAACTATTTTCAATCTACATGTAAACTGATCCACTAGAAATGTATAGAACATGTTAAAAAACAGTGGGCTGTTTTTGAGTAGCCTACATTATTTTAACTCCGAATATACCAAAATAAACCATATTGCAAAATGTAGTGATTGTTTCATCATTAGAACTATTTTTAACTTACATTAAGTTGCTCGACTAGAAATGTATGGAACATTTAGGAAAACAGTGGGTTGTTTATTAGTAGCCTACATTATTTTAACTCTGGGTATACCAAAATAACTCTTATTGCAAAATGTTGTGCTTACATCACCATTAGAACTATTTTCAACCTGTATGTAATCTGCTCCTCTAGAAATGTATAGAACGTGTGTTGTTTTTGAATGGCCTACATTATTTTAACTCCGAATATACCAAAATATACCTTATTGCAAAATATGCTTACTTCACCATTAGAAATATTTTCAACTTACATACATGTATAAGCTGCTCTACAAGAAATGTATGGAACGTGTACAACCACAGATTTTTATTGTTACATCACAGCTTAATGGGATATTTGTTTTTTTTTAACACAATCTTACTGTTCAATGTAAATAAAAACCTCTTTACTGCATTATTACTGCTGTGTATAATAATCAAAATGTAAAAATAAATTTCTGTTAATTCCAGGTCGTCTTGGACCTCGGCTCACAAACCTGGAGCCAATGGACACAATATTTGTGAAGTATGTAAAAGATGAAAGTCCTGCTCATCGTGCTGGCCTCAACACTGGTGATCGGATTGTGTCCGTTAATGGTCAGTCCGTGTCGGGGAAGTCATACTCTCAAGTGATCAACCTCATTCAACTCAGGTTAGTCAATACTCCGTTACTTTTATAATACTGGGTCGGGATATTGCTTTGTCAGTAGAGTGTTTGTCTGAGGTACTTTGTTTGTGAGACTAAACTCCATTGATGGCATTATTCCTGATTTTTTCCCCCAGTATCCCATAACTGGTATGTAAAGTGTAGATGGTTTTTTTGATCACTATATGTCAAAATTACCAAATGTTTGACATCTTGTTGCTGATCATTGATAAATCAATGTACTCTAATGATGTTAAACTAACAAAAAATAATAATAAAATTTAATACCGTTGTGTTATTTCTTATTCATTGCTCCTGGACTGGTACATCAGACTGTGATATGTGTTTTCTTGTCATAGATTATGCATATTAACATTAAATATTAATGCTGTTTGAAGAATAGACTTGCCACAAATGGTTTCTTCAGCAGTTGAATTCTAAAAATGGCATGGCTAAAATGTTCTATGGTAAAATTGTGTTTAAACTATTTACAGTCAATGTCCATTAACATACAAGTGCACTTAAGTTATATCTTTTGATCAAACAAAATAGAAATGCTGTAACATTGTAGACATCTTTTTCCTTTACATTTTTCTAATTTACCACATTGTTTTATTTTGCAAAATATAATTTATTTACAAAAATAAAGAAAGAAAATTCATTCAAAGGATGTTCCAAGGCAAAAACATAACTACAGAGAATTGAAATACTGCAGCAATCTCCATGGTGATTGCAGTGGTTAATTTCAAGGGTTGTTTCTTCTGTTGATAATGTGTTACAATGGCTTATGTTTGACATTAAATAGCTAGTAATTAAACAATGTAGCCTAATGAAATGTGTTCAGTTTACTTTATACTGGGAGCTGTTTCTATTATTAACCATACATACTTAATTTAAATGTTCAGTCTTTCTCTTGATATACCTTATGTTAATGTTATCAGTGCTAATTTGTCAATGTATTTTCAGTGACAAGGCTCTCAAATTAAAAGTGGTTCCCAGAGATGAAGATATCCTTCAACTGGTGAGTTAAAGCTATAATCAATCATTAATCTGTGATTATCCCATTCTCCTATTATAGCGTTTCTCTTTACTGGGTCACAGATCCCTAGAGGGTTTGGCAGTTTCATAGATAAAATTAAAGGTGTGCTCAAACCTCTCATACGGCTAACATTTATCAAGTACAAATGCTTGCATTTGTGATTGTGTAACATTTATATACACATTGAAATACATGTATGTATTCATGTTCAAAAGGTGGCATATCTGATTGGTCATTCATAGACATGTGTGGGCCTCTGTGGTCCAGTGGGAGAACATCAGACTCAGATTGAAGACAGTGGTTCAAAACCCGTTGGAAGCTGGCTTACACTTGACTCTGTGTCCAAAAATAACTAAATGTTTGACATCCAATAGCTGATGATTAATAAATCAATGTGCTCTAGTGTTGTCATAAAACAAAACAAACAACAAATCAGCAACATGTGGTTGTTATATGGGTTCCTTCTTATGGCATGCATTGGTGTGTCTGACCAATCAGTACAGATGGAAAATGGACTATTTTCTGTTTGAAACAGTAGTCTACAACTGCTATACCAAAGGATTTGGTATGTGCTGCATTATCTGTGAGAAAGTCCAATTATAAAAATAGTCTTTGCTCCTCATCAAATAGAGTAGCCTACATGTATGGTTTGACAGTACAGTATATTTGACACATAGTGTCCATTGTTTAAACAGTGTGCTGGGGTGTCAGACATTCCTTTCTTTCTTCATCTGTACTTTATAGTGTACTGATTTTCTGATTTATATTTCAGGCCTATCATTCGCAAGCTGAAGAGTCACTGTGTGGCAGCACAATAGACACGGATCAAGTAGAGAACTACCCACCTCCTTACGCGTTCTATGAACGCGACATACAAACATACTCTAAACCAGATCCCCTGTATCGTAACTCTACTGGTGATACCAAGATATCCATAAAGGTACGAGATGATCGAATACGAGACCGAACACCTCGCTATGAAGATCAGTCTGGCCCCGATCTGAGAAATATTTACTCTGGAAGTGAGTCACCATATCGGGATCCAGTCAAGGGAGATAACTCTCCATTAAGACCAATATTAAAATCTAGGAGTGTTGAAAATCCACTGGCTAACAGTAACAATATGACAACAAATGTGTCATGTTTTCCACCCAAAAAGTCCTTTGGATTATATTTTCCACCAAAACCAGCAGAACTTCAATCAAGTAGTGATAGTAATCTGTCTCGTGGAGTTGTGGTTAGTTCTGGATCTAAAGAGAATGTTAGAATCGCAGGAGGAAATCAAGGCAGTGAGCATTCTAAAAATGTTGGTTACTCAAACAGGCATTTGTGCATTGATGTAGAGAATGATATGAAGGCTCCGCCACCCTATACTCCGTCCACTCATAGCAGCACAGACAGTGCTCCTGTGGTAATATTACGCTCACGGACTACTTCATCACTCTCGACTAATGTCACTAACCCATCATCCCACCGATCTCTAACAGAGGCGCGGGTATCATTAACAGACACACGAGCACCATCTCATAGAAGAAGCGATGTCATTCCGGCACGTGATAAAATAAACGGACGTCACTACATTCCCGTAGTTTCCGAACCTGTTGTTGGCAGTCAGTTACGTTTTTCTTCCAGTATGGATAGCATAGATGGAATGAGTGGCCGGTATAGCGCTTCACAGACAAGGCAAGTGAATGAGCGATTTCAGGACAAGACTAGTCCTGAAAGTAAAACAAGGACTTTTGTGGTTAAAATTCCTGTGGGTGAAAGGCAGTACAGGGCTGGTCCCGAGTACTCGCCTCAGAGCACGGTAGATAAGGATGATTCATCAGGATCTGGAACAACATTTGCCCTAACACGATCTCCAATGGCGACACAAATAGAACTGAGAAAAGGTTCATCTTGTCAGTCGGTATCTCGTAGAAAACACCAGTTTGAAACCGGTAAAAACGAGAATAATAGCCCAGGTAACAATTTTAACAGGTATAAGACCGAAATACAAAAGATAACTGGTTATAAGAAGTTTGAGGGAGTTGCGTCGAGAGCAGCAATGTTCGAGTCAAGTCAGGAATATTCTCAACCTGAAGTGCAGCCACCACAGAATAACACCCAACCTACACAACCGTTAGTAAAAGTTAGAAAAATCTCCAACGAAAGAAGCACTCCGCCTAAAGCAGAACGGCCTGCAACTGTAGCTAATTATGATGATAATGCGCCTATCAGAATCTTTGTGTCGCCAGGCAGTTCAAGTGCTCCTTCGTCGCCAATTGTAGAAATTGTGCCTTTATTTGTTGAGTCGCCCCAGAAGCAAGTTCCTGTCCCAGAACGAGAGATGAGTCCTAGGCCCACCAGTTACAGCTCCAATGATATTTTGCTTGATAGCTCCCATCCCCCAGCTCACATTGTACAGGAGAGTATCCATGGCAACAGACCAGTGAGAAAGACATCGTACCTGTCGGCAGTAAATGCACCAAGACCTCCTTGTAAGTTATCCACTGTTATAATATTTGGCTTAATTAAAATATTTTCATCAGTGAAACTGAATTTCTAAAATGTTTGTTCCTCATGAGTCCTTGAAGAGGACTATTGGAATTAGCCAGTCAGTGGCTTCCGCATCATTGTCCACATGTGATTTTAATTTTCTTCTGTTATATCTGAATCAGTGTATTGTTATATGAATGGTCCTTTCATTTGTTAACTTTGTCATTTTCTTGTTTTCGAAATAAAAAAAATTAAATGTTATTTGGTACAATATATTGGTGAATTTAGACCATTTGTGCATTTGACAATAGATAAATATATGTCCATTTGAATATGTTTGACTGAAGAGTTTCATGATTTTCAAGACTGTGTTTTCGTAACTTACAATAAAATACTTTTAACTTATAATTACTTTAAAAAAATATTGAGGCCATTGTGAAACAAGTATGTTTGTAGTTGGGGAAAATATATGAATAAAATCTTACTTTCATTTCCAGATTCCCAGACCCAGTCTTTAAGTATGGACAACGAACTTGACGACACAGTGGAATTAACACCCAGCATAGTGAAACCCATGACCACATCGCTGAGCTTCACATCAGAACCAGCTCAAGACAAGCATTCCGTCTACAGTTCCGCTCCGTCAGGTAGAGTGTTCTTTTTGCAAGTCTTTCTATTATTTACCTATATTAGTTCCATTCCCTGCAATTAAGAAATTGTCCATGAATAAATGGAGAAATAGTGTCCACAGCAGTTTTAGTATTCAAACATTTCCAACTCTTGAGTTTGCTAAGAAAAATACACCTTGAAGAAAATAATTTAGTCCACGGCAAAAAAAGTGCTCTAGAGAATGAAAAACTCTGCAGCAATCTCCACTGTGAGTCACAATTATCTATTCAAAGCAAAATGCGAAACACCACTTTTGAGTTTGTTTTTATGTTCTTTATTGAATTGTTCCTTGAGTTCACTACATTACTATAATGCCAACGAATTGATGACACTGTACAGTTAGAGTTCAGTAATGTACTCTCACAAAGCTTGCTAGAAGAAGCCCGCAAATTGTTGGAAATTATTGCTACACATTTTACAAAAATTGCTAATCATTTTTTAACATTAGTTAGCGATTTGCTTGTTAAGTGAAATTTTTTATTTTGTGCCTTGCACTGTAAATCATAAAGTTAATGCAGGCATGAAGAGTGTGATATCAGCCCTTTAAATTCTAATAGTGATATGATGACACTTGATTGCCATTGATGAATCTTTTCACTGTGACACACTGACAGTGTTTCAAGAAAATGAGTATGCTGCATAATGTATTTATATATATATTTTAAAAGCAGTGCATGATAAAATAAAAATGCCGCTACAAATCAATTTTACAACAGCTTTTAGGACAGCCTTGCTGATTGCCATTGCAAATTTCAGGAAATCAGATTTCACTTTATGTAATAACAATCATATTCGATTGCAAATATGAAATTTTCTGTTTTTGTATTATGGGTTTTGACAGGCCTGTATGCAGCACTTTTTTAAATGAAAATAGGTCCCACAGAATTTTGATTGTCTAAATAGTTCCCACATAATTTTGATTGCCTAAATAGTTCCCACAGAATTTTTTTGGCTAAATAGTTCCCACATAATTTTGATTGCCTAAATAGTTCCTACATAATTTTGATCGACTAAATAGTTCCCATAGAATTTTGATTGCCTAAATAGTTCCCACATAATTTTTATTGCCTAAATAGTTCCCATAGAATTTTGATTGCCTAAATAGTTCCCACATAATTTTTATTGCCTAAATAGTTCCTACAGAATTTTTATTGCCTAAATAGTTCCACATAATTTTTATTGCCTAAATAGTTCCCATAGAATTTTGATTGCCTAAATAGTTCCCACATAATTTTGATTGCCTAAATAGTTCCCACATAATTTTGATTGCCTAAATAGTTCCCATAGAATTTTGATTGCCTAAATAGTTCCCACATAATTTTTATTGCCTAATTGAGCACTTTCTGTAATATAATGTTTTATAAAAAAATTCTAAGACCATAACTAATTAATTTATTGATGTTATTTTATTCTTTCAGTTATGTGCTCAAGTGATAGCAACCTTGTTGTGGTACGGAAGTCCTTTGATCCATCACAGTCAGACACAAATGTTGTACTGCGGTCAAAATCTGTTGGTATGTGCACAATTTAATCTATTCTGATGATGATAATAGTTCCGATAATTCACTTTGTTTCTGAGCAGAAGCTAAATGTATTTCTTAAAGTTTGTCAAAGTAGACACAGACTTAAAATGGATCAGTTTCTTCTATAATAAAAACAAGCATGAATTTTTTATGTCTGTAGCCTCTCCTGAGGATGAAGCTATGAAATTGCACAGACGGACGTCCTACCTGATGGCAACAGCCCGTGACCGCTCTAACCAGCTGCCTATTGAGAAGTCATTTTCACCTCCTATAGCCATACCAGAAGATCCAGTCGAGTAAGTGTTTTAACATTTTATTCTGTCTGGTATGATAAGGTGCATATTCCAGAGAAGCCCGGAGGTAGATGTACACTGTCAGTGTTCTTGTTACTAATGTTTTTTTTGGTTTGTTTTGTTTAATGACACTGCCAGAGCACATTGATTTATTAATCATTGGCTATTGGATGTCAAACATTTGATTATTTTGACACATTGTTAAGTTTGATCCAGCCTCCAATGTGTTTTGAACCACTGTCATCAGCTTGAGAGTCCGCCCTTCTGCCGCTGAACCACTGAGGCTCACTTGTCACTAATGTATGCCCAACAATAATTTATCATGCAAACGTATAGGAGTTGAATAACACTGTGAGGAGCACTGCAGAATTAGTTACTGAGTCATTGTGGATATATTTGCTTTGCAATGCCAGGACTTTTGTCACCTAATGTTTTTGCTATAAATCTAGTTTATCAAACATAATTACTCTGACAGGCATGATGGGTTTTTTCTGACTGTCTTGTGAATAGAGCAGCATATATATAAATATAATGTGTGGAGGTAATCAGCATTATCAGTTACTGTTCTTTGTATTCTATTTATAAAATAATAAGCTTGAATATTGATATTTAGGATCATGTTACATGTTTAGAATGTGTTTTTATTTACAGAACACCACCACGTCCACAGAACTTGAAGAAACTCAAGCATTTCTTTGGAGAAAGGGTAAGTTTAGGTTCCATAGAATTTATCAGAAATACTCTCTTTATTATTAGTTTATATTAAGAGCAAATTGTTTTTTCTTTACACTTGTTTTTTCTCTTCATTAGAAGTGGATCAATGTTGGCAAGTATGTGACTTTCTCATAACACTTATCACTAACTCAGAAATATATGTTTATCTGTTAGTAACAAAAACTTTTAAATGTGTTTATCTCTTAGTAAAAAAAAAACTTGTTTGACATTCCAGACACCAAGCATATTGGAAGCAACAGAACATAAACCTGAAGTTGAGAGTCCACTAGCTGACATCACAAGGGAAGGCTGGCTAACATGCAAGACTCTTGTAACAGATGGCAAGGTATGTTATCTCTACACTTCTTCCTCAGCTTTTCTGTTCTTTCTTTGAAGAACCTATAGTCTGTTTGCGCTACTTGGAACATGCTTTTTGACGAATAAAAAACAAAATATATAACTTACCTCATTAAT
>JAULBS010098764.1:0-31766 GCA_032355785.1 Symmetromphalus regularis | reverse complement strand
CCTGTTCTTCTTTGGTAACAATTCCTTACAAAGAAGGCAACTGTCATTATTTTGCATTATCTTTTATTTGGTATTACAGTACCTTTGAAAGTAACGTACTTCCAAATTGATAACCCCTGTACTCCCGTTCATTTTTATCTCTTCTGTGAGCCATTATTTACATCGATAAGGTGAAGGCCGATGCATTGAAAACCGAATTATGATTGGATGCTTCAAAATCATGCTCAGCCTAGGTTTTTGTCAACTATATTGGTCAGGGGTCCAAACAGACTCGGAGTGACCCCTGACATTGTGAGGATGGTTTTATTATAGGATGTCCTGTAATTTAATGACATTTAGTAATAAAACATATTCACTATCTTAAACCATTTATATTCTTCTGTGATGAAGTTTTTGTAATTTTTCGTTTATGAGTACTTTGACTTAGCTAGCCTACATGTATTTTTAATTTAAAATTTCAAACATTAGATCACATTGACAGCCATTTTGGAAAATAGTGTACACGGACTTGAAAAGGCCTTGAATTTAAAGAGTGGCCTTGAAATTGAAAATAGTTTTGGAAAGGCCTTACAAATTGAAGTTTGGCCTTTTAAAGGCCTTGAATTGAATTAATAATGATACATGTATATATTATAATTATATTAAAAAAAAAAAAAAAAACCACAATGTTGTTTAACAGTTCCTAGGTATGGGAACTGCAGACCTCTCAACCTTGAAGCACTGGAAACCTGGACACTGAAGCCCAAAAACCTGGAGATTGATCTATTCATACATAATCAAGTGCTAAGCAAAATAAAGTGGTTGTTCTTTTGTGTAAAAAGCAATAAAAGTACAGCACAAGTTTAATAATACACCATTTAATGTTTTTTATTACTGCTTTAAAGCAATTTGACACATGCAGTTGACGATAGTTTATGCTTATGTTTATATTATAAATATGGATTGTTGTGTCCAGTCCTCTCACTTGTTTGTTATTTCTGGTTGGATTGGCTGAGAACTCTTTGACTGAGCAAGAACAGAAATTAATTTTAACTACAATGGATTTTTATCACAAAAAAAATTTACTTTCATGTTTTTATTTTTTATTTCAGTGTGTCCTAGATGTACTTGCTGAACAAAGGTTGATTTGATGTCGACTCGACGTCATCATGTCCAACATGATCCCCTTCGTGTCATCATCCCCCCCACCATTTGATGACTCTTTTGGCTGGGATGATGGTGACGATGATTTTGGAAACTTCACTGGGGCAGATGACAATCATGAAGCTTCCCCTGATCTTCACATAGCCGGTCTCTCTTCTAATAAGTCACAGAATGTTGATGAGGTTAATCAAAGAGTGACTGGATTGGCACTGGAAATAACTCACACTGCCAATGATAACTCAGTTGATGAGAGTGAAGATGGTCAGAGCACTTTTGACCCAAATTTAAATGTAGATTCCAGTAAATTGGGCTGTGCTGTAACCAAAAATGCAGCTTACCTTAGCAATGGAGATGGTGAATTTGCTGATTTTGCTCAATTTGATGGTGAAGATATGGAAGTATCAACTCCAGTGAGGCCACATATTGTTGGCTTGCCACTGGAAAAGACTGGTGTTTTAGGAAAGAGCACAGAACCTCATTACGTGGAGAATGATTCTGATTTACAGGGAAGTTCTGAATCTGAAACCTTGCAAGAAAGTAAGGAACATAATAAAACAGGCAATATGAGTATGAGAGATTCTACAACTGATTCAGGTATGTTCAGTAATGACATATCTCCTGTTCCAAAGTCTGAGGATACAGCTGAGTTCTGTGATAAAACCTCTAGTTCCGATTGTGATGAACCATTTCCTGATTTGCCTTCTGATGGCAGAATTGAATTAACCAGTGATCAAGTACAGCAGAGTTATAACCAGATTGCTTGTTCGGAACATCAAGAAGTTGATGTGAATTGTACCTCATGTAAAGATACCAAAGTGGATGATGATGAAGTTGAAGACAATAGCAGGACAAGTTCTCTTGAGCATGTGAGCAGAGATTCATCTTGTACTGGAGTTTTGAGTTCTGTGTCGGGTGGCGATGAGAAAGTGGAGACAGAAGATGAATGCTGTGAAAATGGAAAATCTGTTTCTTCAGTCAATATTGAGGATTTGCATATATATAAGGATGAACAGGAGTCGGATGAGTGGGGTCATTTTTCGGATAATGAATCAGGTTGTCCTCATACATCAGGTGTTGATTCAGAAAGAAATTTGGACAGTGATAGTAATTCCATTGCTAATACAAGAAATGGAGATAATTCCATTGAAAATCAGAGTTTAAGTGATTTTGACCATACAGTTGAATCTAAACTAGTTGCTAATTCTAAAGAAGATTTAAGTGATTTTGATAAAGCTGATGAAACCATTTTATTAAAAACTAAACCAAGTCCTAATTCTGAAGACATGTGTGAGATTGTAAGTGATGTAGATCATACTGATGAAGATATTTCATCAGAATGTAAACTAGTTCCTAATTCAGGTGAGATTTTAAGTGAAGTTGACCATACTGATGAAAGTGTGTCATCAGCATCTAAACCAGTTACTAATTCTGAAGACATGGGTGATATTTCAAGTGATTGTGACCTTACTAATGAAAATATTTCATTACAATCTAAACCATTAGCTAATTCTGAGAACATGGATGAGCATGTTTGTGATATTTCTCAGCATTCCATCAAAATAGAAGACCACAATGATTCCACAGTACGAGCCATTCCTTCCAATACAGATCTATCTAAAGATACCTTTACAGTTAATGCTGTTCTGGATTCACCCTATGATTCAGGTTCTGAAAGGCAGGAGTCTGTTGCAGACGGTTCAGTATCATCAGATATTGGTGCTCAAAGTACTGATCCTGTGAGTAGTTGTTCAAATCAAGATACAAATGTATCAGTTAGTAGTAGTAACTGTACTGTTGATAGCAGTGATTTGAGAAGAGAGCAGTCTGCTGAGCCAGAAATTCACCCAAATTCAGAGGATGAAAATATTTCTGATAAAGCAAGTTGGCAAACTTGTAATACTTGTCTTGTTGTTGAGGGCAGTTCTCATGGTAATGTTGTAAAGTTTAAGGTTGCACTTGAGGAGGAGAAGGAGGAGGAATGGGCTTGTTTCCAGAGTACTGATCACTCAGAAAACACATCTGATCAACCTCTAGACTTACCTTCTATATCTCAGGAAGTTGATGCAGAAGATGATGATGACTTTGGTGATTTCATTGACAATGTGGTTGTGCAAGATTGTGATGTTGATCATTCTCAACAGCAGTTTGGTGATTCCATGGATGTTGCTTCTAATCCTGAACACTTTGAAGCATTTACTGAAAAAGGTGATGGACAAGATGTAGATGAAGAATGGGCTCATTTTGAAGAACCACCACGAGATGATGATGATGAGTTTGGTGGATTTGGTCAGTTTGAATCTAAAGCAGTACCAGAACCAAAAACCTTTAAAAAGCCTTTAGAGGTTTGTACTAAGAAATCTAGTATCAATTTGTAACTAGGAATAATGTATAATTATTAGGCTATTAACATATGACATACATGTACATATAATCATATCCTGTTCCATTCATAACATTTTGAGATTTTAGCTTAATTAAAGCTTAAAGAAAAGTATTTTGATGGTCAGTAGTGTGTGAATGCAGACTTCTGTTTTAAAAAAGATTTATTTTATGCTAACTATTCATTATACAGTAGATTTACATATCTTTGAATATAGTTTAAAACTTGTTCAGAATATAAAACATACATCTTTTGTTTACATTTACATGCTTCTTTAAAATTGCAGTTAAAGGGCATCAAAGAGAAGGTTCCCAGTGTTTTGTCTATCAGTTTTCCCACTCCAGTGCAGGACGATGATGAGATGAACTACAAGAAGCCGGTTATTCTTGATTTCACTATATCTTGTGATGTGGAGACAAAAGGCACATTGCAGTCAGAGTAAGTTGTCATTTGAATTGTTTTTGCAGGATAAAGACATTAATTGACTTTACTTAATTCTGTCATTGGTTAAAATAATTCTGGTGTGTTTTTGAATAGGCTATTTGTCTTGTGGCATTAATTTACTACTTTATTCCTGTTTGCAGTCTTATTAATTTTGTTGTTCCTGTAATTCTTATTTACAGTTAATTTCATAATATCTATTGCTTTTTTTCTGCTTTTCTGTATTTTAACTTTTCTCTCCAAAATTGTGAACTGCTCATTAGTGGTGGAACAGATAAATATTAAGGTGGATAAGTTTATACACTTAAGGTATAAGAAAAATATTTAAAAAAATGGTTTTTGGCTAATATACCGTAATTAAAATGTGTCTGATGCATTTACGTACATGTACTTTTATTGTTAATTTTGTTTTTTTTACAACAGAAAAGCTACAATGGTTGATTTTTCTAAGAGGATATGGAGTAAGCTAGTTGACTTGGACAAGACACCTGCACTTGTGTATACATGGAACTCCTCTTCAGGAACAGCATATATGTTCAAGACACTACGCATAGATACACAGAACATAGTAAGGACATTTTCATCTAAATCTTGCACTGCATTTGTATTCAATATATATAAGGCATCATAAAAATTAATTCATCTTTTTTTAATTTTACTTTATTTAACCCAAACCAATTAATATCACTGTCAAAGCTGACATGCACTTGAAACGAATGTTTTTTTTCCCTATCGACAGTTGACATCAACTGAATATCTATTTTTAGATTTGTTTTGTTATAATTCTTTCATTCTTCCTTGACCAGGGGGTTCTGATGTGCGCACAGTCCCCTTCCCAAAGAAAACAATAACTCTCCCAGAAGATAAAGGAGAAAAAATTGATTTTTAAAAATGTGAATTCTTTCATACATTCTTACCACACACAAATGCTATTTAGTTTGCTCAGTGACTTGTAAGTTATTGCTGAAGGAATCTTTACATTTATTAAACTGATTTTAAAAAAAAGATGCCACATCATAATATTTATGCTACACGTGTGTACATGTCTTATAAGTACATTTATAGCATTTAACAGGCTTGTTGACCACTTAATGATGGGAAAGATCACAAGTACATAATGTTATGTTTTTCTATTATGTATAGCTGCTGGGTCATAGGAAGCAGAGTGTGCCTATATTTGCATCCAATATGGGGCTGCTAGAACCCATCCGTGGTCCTATTGACACGAAGAAGGAAAGCTCAAAGTCTGATGCTACTCTTGTAGACCCCAGCAAGGTGGACATTCCTGTGAATGAAAATCCGGTTAGTATAGAAACTATTTTGTGTATATTATAATTATGTTTTTTTTCTCATAGTTACAAACAGTATAGTCTGATCTGATTAAATTTCTGTGATATAGTTACCCTTGATAAAAGCAAGAAATGATATTTGTGTTTTCTGTAGTAAGTAAAATTTTAATGGGAGAATTAAAATAAAATGTACATGTGTGCATTTACTTAATTGGTGTTGTCTACTAATGAAATATTAGGCTTTTTTTAATTAAACATAACGTTTTCTTTCTAAATACTTACAGCTTGTAAAATTATATGTTGGGCTTGAATATATGCACGTCAGTTACTTACATATTTACTAAATATAGAAATTAGAAGTTCCTAGTTCCAGAAATTAATAATTCTGTTGGAAACAATATTTTATTTAACCATAACTGTCGAATGCTTTTCTGCTCAGGGATTGTAGTGTGGTATAAGGTGAAGGTCACTAATAAAGGATTAACATTTTCCTGAGGTACATACAGGTATCTCATTCAAATTTCTGGATAAATTGCTTTTTGTGATTGTTAAGTTATTTTGAAGGATTCGTTGTTTGTGTTTAGTTACTTATGTATAACCGAGTTTCTGTATATGTGGTGTGAGACTAATTAAAAAATTAATTTATAACCAAATGCTTTGAAAGTTTATTTTATTTTAATTTCATCACCCTAAAATCAAACTAACATAGGTTATGTGTGTACTCATTGATTTGCAAAGTGTGTGTATACACAAAATGAATCTCTCTCTTTAGAAAGAAATATTTTTGTTAAAAACTCCATCATTATTGGTCTCTTTTTCTTTTTTTTACCAAAAAAGAAACTTCTACTGCGAGTCAAATTTTTGGACCTAACATAACTTGTGAAGCTAAAGATGAATTTTTCATTGGTTGAATTTCATGATGACACTAAGGCATTTAGCATCTTGCCCCATAATAAATTTTATATTTGCTGTTTTACACTAGTTTGTCATCTTTATCCTAAAGCCACTCAAAGCTGTGCACATTTAACAGTAAATTTGGACTCCTGACAAAATCACATTAGACCAGAATAAAATATATATATTTTGTTTTCCCGACCACTTTACTTTGTTTGCAGTTAATCAGTTTTGCTTTCAGCACCAACACCTAAACATTTATTTGGTGAAATTTTCCATTATAATATAATACGGTTGGTTTTAAAAGCTGCTTAATGTAAATAACAGTTAAACTAGATCACAGAAATTTATTTTGTATCAGCAAACAGTTTTTGTGTTTATCTTGTATTTTTGTGTAATCCTACAAGCAAAGCTATTACAAAGTGTAGGCCTCCACTTGTAATGTGTGAATTTGTGCTGGCTTTTGTTACCACTATAAATGTCTGTTTTCAGTGATTTGTTTTGGCATTATCCGTGAAAACCAATGTGCATATTTTGCTGTTGGCTACCAACTTGTTGCTTTATTTGTACAGTGGTCTCCCCAATTAAACAGCCACCTATCTGAAGGGTATTGTGTCCATTAGGAACTTATATGTGGTCTAGCTGGAAACATGTATTTTCCCAATTTTATTTGGCTTGTGAGGATAATAAATTATGGAGGTCTGGCTCTCCGATGTTAAATTTGGAACTATGTGTTTGAATTAAGAGACTTCTTTTAATTTGGGTGCTTAATAGAAGTGGGATTGTTCATAGATACATTTTTTGTAAAACATACATTATTATAGGATTTTAAACTCTATCCCATTTCATATTAAAATAATTTCGCTAGTGACATAAACCTGACATGAAATGGAATTGAGTTCAGTATCAAATTTATTACCCAACATCAATTTTAATAATAGTTCTTTTTTCTTCTTCTAAAAATCTAGAAATAGGGTCCTTGTTCAGATCCAGTGACATTGAATCACTGTTAGTGACATGAAGTTAATGGCGATTCCTGCCAGTCATGTTTCTCATAGATGTTATGTGTCACAAAACCATATGGCTTTGATATGAACTAAGATATGTTGTACCTTATGGGTACTAAACATGCATAATTATATAGTTGTATGGGACAGATTGTACATATTTATATTCAGTGTATTCTTTTGCTGTCATTATGGTGTATGTATGTTATACATTTACTGGATCAGTGTAACTGGGAGTATGCAAGGAATAACTGAAATATTACTGGCTTCTGTTTTATAATGCACAATGCAGCTCCTTTGTCAATGCTTTAAGACTTCATATTCTGGCTGGCTAGCTTTAAATAAGCATGTGTTTTTGTTACCTATGATGTTGCTTCTAGATCCTAGTAATATGTTCCATATTATTTATGTGATATTGTATGTCAAATGTACATGTAGGTTTAAATGATCAAAATTCAGTTTTTTCAAATTGTGTTCTTAAACAATAATGATTTTTTAATGGCCTATTGTAGGACATTCCTCCTGTAGAATTTGACTGGCACAATAGTGGACTAACTAATCCTTTGGCAGGTAGGCCCATATAGAAATATCTTGATTTATTACACATTTGAGTTTGTGCTTGCATGCCTCTCCTATCCCGCTTCTTATAAGATATCTATTCATTTCAGTCATAAGCTACATTAAGCATTAGATACCTCAAATATAAGTTTGGTGGCACTGATTTCTGTAATAATAATTAACTGCTACCATTTTTGTAAAACCTAAGCCAACTATCTTTTATCATTTTCATCGCCTTTATAGATGTTTATCAAAAGTGTATCTCAGCACAAAATGAGTCCAGTGGTTATTTTGGAAAGGTTATTAAGGCTTATACTTGTGAATCAGTTATAATCAATAGTTTTGGTATCACTGATGACATGTTCTGGACATAAATTATTCGAGATGGAATGTATTTTCATTGGAGAAGATCAAAAACCATTTTCAAACTGAACAAGAATTTCATTCTTTGAATAAAAATAGTGGAGGATCTTGTATCCTTGGACATTTAATTTGTTAGAACTTAATGTATTCCCATAAGAACTCTGCCTGTTCTAGTCTGTCATTTAGTTGTAAAGTCAGTTGTATACCAAAATTATTAAAATGTGTATATAGTCAAAATAATTGTATAGTAGTTTTGTTATATCCTAAAATGGTCTTTGTTACCAAAGTGGAACCAATCCAAATAGAATTAAAAAATTTCATTGTGTTTTATCACTGGTTTTTATAATAGAACATGGATTGCATTGTTACCTAAAGTTAGAGCAGAGAGAATGTATGTTGTCCTACAGTTATGTGTATTCATGTCAATAACACAAAATATGCTTAATCTTTTAAATATCTTTTGTTACTTTTTGGGTCATTTGTAAATTGTATTCGTTATCATTTGTGCATGGTGTCCTGAACATTGTCTGTCTACTTGTTTTCTGTATAATGTTCATCTTACATTTTTGTTTTGGCTTCTCATTTGGTTGGAAATTAGTTTTAAGCAAAAATTTAACTTCTTGTTCCCCGGAAATGATGTTTATTATTAATTTTAAAGATGAGAGATAACATTTCTCAAAATTTTGAAAATATTACTGTTTTCTTGTTGATCCTTGCTTGAGTTGAGGTTGTAGTTTTCATCTTCATGAAATAGGTCTTTTTAACAATATATTGGAATTGGTCTGGTGAGGGTTGCATGCGGATTGCTTGTTTGTTTGGTTTCGATGATATAAAGGATACAAAATAATATTAATAGGAATATATTTTTCCATAAGGTAATGTTTATAAAAAATTTACTATATTTTGGTACTAATTCAATTAATACTGGTCATTTTATTTTGTCATATTGTCTGAACATCTTAATCAGTTAGACATGGTGACATTTTGAATTTCTCTCCCTTTTTAGCTAAAACCCTTGATTTAGACTTCCTCACTGAACAGGAAAGTGAAAGTGCAGGAAAAGGTTCTGGTAAGTTTAACACAAGTAATGTATAGGTGTTGTAGCCTTTTGTTTGATGTTTCCACAACACCTGTAGAATGCCAGGTGCAATGTTGAGAAAATTCTCATTAACCAGAAATATTGCTTTTGATCCTAACAAAATGGCTATACTTGAACTGTTCATAATTTACATGTATAGGGCATGTAATCAGAATTGCAGTTACTTGGTTTCATATCATAGTAACCAATAATTCAGTTTATTTGTTAATTACTTGGTAACCAATTTGTTTCTCGAGTGAATTGAAAATGTTGTTACCTGCACATTAATGAACAATTGTTCTGAAGAAATATTCTGTGCTGATTTAACAGCAGTGCCAAAATTATTGTATTTTTTCAAAATGGTTAAATTCCAAACAAAAATCAAAGAGTTGGGAATATTAGTTGGAATTTCATGGTGGCATAACAACCTACTGTAAGCTATCATTATCCACACATTTATATTTTAAAATCATTGGTGTGTCTTCTTAAGTCCAAAAATACCCAAGGCAATACTTATTATTACCTATAAACATTAAATTTTAACCTCCGCAGAAACTTGTTTAGCTGCCATTTCAGTATTCTTGTATGTACATTGACATTTATGTTGTTTTGATTTAGTACTCTTGTATTTAGATTGACATTTATGTTATTTGAATTTTATCTCTAACATTCTAACTTGTATTTATAATGCTATATGTTATTAATCCTCCTCTAACTCTGAAGCATACAATATATAACTGATTATTGTTGTTCCAGTACGTGGAAGCCAGGCCTTTATTGACAATATGTAATGCAGTTAACTAGCTAATAGTTAAATTTGATGATTTAGTTTATACAATGATAGAAAGACATACGTGTCTTGGCATCACCTACATGTATAACAACAGAATAGATATACAACTATTGTAATGCATTCATTATCATGAAGAAGTTTTAGAGTCAAAAATAGAATCATTTTCCACCCATGATCATCATTTTGAGTTGCAGCACAAATATTGTCTCTGTGGACATTTTAAGAAAGAAAAGTATTCAAAGACATAATTTAATACAACTTCTGGTGAACGTGTTGGGCCATTGTATTTTTAATGCATAGTGGCATCTCACAATCTGAAGGAACTCTGTTTGACTCTATAAGACCAGTAGCAGAATATCAACAGGGAAACCATCAGAAGCTTTAATTAGTATCCCTAAATAGTGTGGGGAAATTACGTGTGTTACTGAGAGACATTCAGGCTACCTGACATTTGTATGCCATACAGACATTACTAATTTAGTAGAGAATTATATTTTCATAAATTAACTTCTTCTTTTTTTCTTCAGTATATATTAAAGACTGAATTATTTTGAAAATCTGTATATCGTGCCAGAATCCAGTAGGTGTTGATAACTGGTACATTATTATTGATAGTGATAAGTCTGCACTTTAAACTAATGGTTTGATTCAGATGTTGCAGTTAAAAGTAATGAATGATGCTCATTTTACTTTACTATATGTTATTGTGTTAGAATAGTATTGGTGAAATAAAAAATAAGTGAATTTATTTTTAATGGATATAAAATATTTGTGTATTTCTGCTTATTATTACAATATTTTAGTAAACCACAAAATACATTGATTTAAGTATTAGAACTATACAATTTTATGTGTTTTATAATGATAATGTTTTAAATAACCTCCTTTGCATGTAGTTAGATTTTATGTATGTTTTACATTGCCAAATGCTAACAAACACCATCCTTTTCATGCTTACTTAGATGAATGGGATTGGGGTAAGAACTCCCTTTTGTTTTATACTTACCTATTCATGTGTGTTAATTAAACTCTGGTTTTTCTTTTTCTTTAATGTGTGTATTACTACTGTGTTCTTTTACTCTTTCTCATGTTGTGTTTTTCAATGGGTAACAGAGTTTTATAAAACTGCATATTAGAAACTTAAAGATTATTTCATAATAATATTACCAGTTAATGAAGAAATAATTTAAATTTTGTCTTTTATTTTTATGTTAAACATCTTGAAGAACAGAGATTGCTTAAATATTAGCAATCCATGTGTATGATTATTTGTATGAGCACAAGTGACAGATTTCAAACTTCAATGTACACTGTACAAGCACAGTATTGTATGTGCTGTCAGTCTGAATTGTTTATTACTGTACAAGCACAGTATTGTATGTGCTATCAGTCTGAATTGTTTATTACTGTACTCTGTACAAGCACAGTATTGTATGTGCTGTCAGTCTGAATTGTTTATTACTGTACTCTGCATCTATCATTGTGCACTGTTTTCATTGGATTGTTTTAAACTTGACATATGAAAATCAAAACCTAAAAGAAGAGGTTTTGATTTGTTTTAAATGTCCAACTTCTTGCTGTTACAATTTCTGTTTTATGGACAGTTGTGGGTACTATAATTTGTCATATTTTGTGCATGTTTGATATTCTCTCGGAAATGAATATTTGTATTATCTCGTCTTAACGGTGAGATCATGAAGTTACTGTCAAACAACTGTAATTTAAACATAAATGATGATCTTGGTGGGTTTTTTGCCAAACAAAATAATCATTTAGAACGTTACCCAATCACTTAGTTTATCTTTTTGCACTTTATTAACATTTATCATATCTTTCACATATGTTTGTTACATAATGTCTTCACATTCAGACTTAATTTTTTGAGTGATGATGTTTTCTATTGATGTTTTGTCTGACTTTTATTAAAATGTCACCTTATGATTTAAAAAATAGTATTTCACTTGTGTTTATTACATCATAATATGATCAGTGTGACATTCTTTAAATACTTTTTCATTCATGACATTTTATTATACTGTAGGTATGTTTTTGGTGAAAAGTTTAAAAGAATCGAATACTTTGTTTAAGAATACTATGAATGTTATGTCAAGATTTAAATTATTCCATATTTTGTTATTTAAATTTAGTTTTGTTACATGTTCTAATCAAGGGACTAAAGGGTTATAAAAGGAAGGAATGGGTTTTATTTAATGTTTTACTATCCAAAAGTTGGTCAACCATGTTTGTTTAGCATTTCTTGTTTGGACTTTGTCTTTATTTTTGGGTAGCATGAATGTATTTCTTCTAATAATTTGCTGTCATCTGTTGATTTGTTGTGTTTTTTGTCCTATCAGAATATGTGATCTGAAGTGACAAAACTGATAAATAATTTACCTCTCATTACAACATCGACTGCTGATATCATAAAATATTTAGTAATATCATCCATCATGTCATTAGTTATAGTATTACTTACAGTATTACTTTATACATATTTGAAATTCTTTATTGCAGTTTTATCCATGATATAATTTGTATAATTTATCCATTTATTTTGAAATATTTTCCAAAGATGTTTATTTTAAAATAGCATGAATGATGTCAACAATTCTTTTCTTCTTTTTATCTTTTGTTTGTGGTAAGTCTATAAACAAGTAATACTAAAAAATAACTAAAACATTGAATTTAAAAACATAATGTTTGTTTTAAAAAGCATGATTAATTAATTAAAATATATAAATATACCAGAACCTCAAGATCAGGAGCAGGAGTTGATAAAATGCACCAATTCTGTATTGTCAATGCTTATTTTGTAAAGATATTTAAAGAATATTAGAATCACATCCAAATTTCATCATAATTACTTAAACTTTTCAGTTTGACTTTACTGCAAACATTGGAAACATTTAAAAAAAAAATTTTTTACCTAATGATTTATTTAAAGTTATGAAAGTTGTGATATATTTATTTTATTTTGCTGTAGTATAATAGCTGTTAAAACTGAGATTTTGTACTTGCAGTGTTCCAGTCCGAGATGCTCGATACTCCACGGACATCGGTGAAATCATTGCCACCATTAGAGGATGTTCTGAAGAACGTCAAGCTCACAGCAACAACCAAGAGAAAGAGAGAAGAGAACCTGAATCCTGAAACTCGTCGGATAATCGATTCATTGCCCATCCTGTCTTTCATGCAAGCCAAAGTGTTGATGTTCCCATTCAGGCAGCAGGACCAGTGAACACATTTATACTAACCTCTTGCAAATAAGTTTCTTACTGGAAGTTTCAAATGTGTGGTACAAAATAGGCTTTTTTTTTTTTAATGACCCATTATGATTATTTGGTTTAGTGTAAACGGCCATTTGGGTAGGTTTAATATATTTTAACTAGCATTATAACTATTGTAGCTATTATGGGCAGGTCTCTCTTTTCTAAGAACTTTATTGAGCCAATGTTCAGAAATTTTGGGGTATTTGCTTTAAAAATTATTGAAAAGTGGTTAAAACAATTTGATTAGCTAAATGTTAAAATGTTAGCTTGTCTTTGTAAGAAGTAGCAGTATGCTGATTTAGCTATGATCAGTGATTCGTACAAGGGTCAGCTTTCCCAAGTTGAATATGTATCATGAAGTGTTTAGATTCTTGGCTTTATTTAATATCATGATGTGATATTTGTTCTTAGTTTGTAATACTATCATGTGATATTTATTCTCAGATTTACTTGCTATTTAATAATATTGTTATGTGATATTTATTCTTATCTGTGACATCTGCATTTAATTTTTAGTTGCAAAAAAAATTGTTTTCTTTATTTGTTTGCATATTTCAATTAAAAAAAAAAATTGGGAACTGTGACATCTTCACATTGGTAGGACTGACCTTGTCATGATTTTATTTTAGCAAATATATATTGGTAATATTTTCTGGAAAATACTTGAAAAGTAAATAATTTAAGAAACATTTGATTAGCAAGACTATAAGCTTATTTATCTACTTACAGGGCGATGTCTGAATTTAGTCCTCATTGCTTTTTATTAAAAATTTATTAAAATTTTGTTCTTAATATTTCAGAAACATATACTTATAGCTAAGTTTAATTTTGCCATCAGTCATAGTTTTGATATGACTTAACAAGCAGTTAGCTAATAGCGGATGTAGAGAGATATCTTAGTAATCATGTTGTGTGTTTATCACATGAGTCCGAATTGCAAATAGCAATTATGCACAGGTGCTTGCAAACATACCTTTTTTTCTTTTTATTACACCAGTACATTTTATGCAAAACAGGAAATTTGAACAAAACCAAATGTCTTTACAGTAGTAATTCAGGAATCCTCACCAAATAGCTACAGTTTAGGTAGTCCCTGACTCAATTGAAGTGTGCTGTTATAAAACTTGACAGTTATATCAATTTGAGAAAAACTCTTCCACAATTATCCAGTGGATGCATAATACCCTAAGTGACGAAAACCAAAACAACACTTCAATTAAAGTATTATACAGGCTTTGTTTAAGTCTACCAGTGAGTAATTGTATTAAACATGTTTTGTAAAAACACTCTTCACTTTAATCTTGGACTGATTATTTTTGAAAAGCTGCTATAATTTTGAATACTATTTACAATTATCATAATGTGTAGTATATAGTCAGTATATGCTAGTATATACTGTGTACATGTATTACGTGTTAAGTACATTTAGTATCATGTAAGAAAGGTTCATGTAGTAATATGAAAAATTTATGAAATGTCACTTGGAAACTTTATAATTGTGAATTCTATTTTGTATCTTTATTATCCTACAGTAGTTAAAACGTATTTTAGTTCTTAATATATCTTGTATGTTATTCAGTTAAAGTGAAATTAGTATTGTGAGTCATGTATGGATTTTCTTTATAAAAACATCATCAGTTGGTTCATTCTGTGTGATGACTATTTTTCTCTTACTTCGTACAGATTTTAAACAGGTAGTCTCTGTGTGTTACGTAACCCTGCATATATTCCCACATGAAAATATAAGCAGTACAAAATCACTGCCAATAATCTGTACTAAAAAACTGTAGACGATTCCTGTCAGGAAGAATTTACAGGACTTTATAAAGTATTTGACCTTGATCTCAGTATAGACCAATACATGTACATATCTCATTAAGTAAGTGGCTGCACTTGTTTTATTTGAAATAAATTTGTTATGTTCTGTTGCTTGTGCATACTGTTCAACTTTCATTACCTTACTTCTTCAACATTTCATATTGCAAAATACTGGAAACGGGCAATATATTTCTATGAAAACTTACGCTAAATATCTATAAATATATTTATACGTGTAGTAAATTAGTTGTATATTCTATGTAAACACGGTTTAGCTCATAGTTCATATCATATAGCTAGATGAAAATGGCTGATTTTCTTCGCAACACATGCCATGGTGATAGAATTAAAACTTATAATTTATTATTTGAAGTATTGTTCTATATAACATATTTATGGTTTAGACATCGAAAAGACACTTAATCAGGAACATATATATGTTTATTACTGTAATAGAGCTTTGCTGTGATTTATGTCTTGTGAAGAGTTATCTTTTCAAATTGAAACACAATGATCTGTGTTTAGTGCTTTGTTTCCAGTTAACCATAGAACTACTTAATTCTCGTATAGTGTAGAAATATATTAAACAAATATCTTAATATAAGCAGGAAATAAACTGTACATTCCAGGTGTTCATTTATGAATTATGGAGCATGTTTATATTTGATATATAGGGTACATTTTTGTGCAATTTTATTATTATTATCTAATACCACTACGTGAATGAAATATTGAATTTCCTGATATATCTGGAATGTAGTGTCCTGTATTAATCTGCCATTATATAAAATGTAAAGAGTGGTATTAAACCAGATTTTGCAAGGGTAATATTAATAAGAGTAAGTCTTGATCTACCTGTAGGGCTCTCAGGTAATTAAAGGGATCTCTGTCGTACAAATAATTAAGAGTGAATAATCACAAAGCAGTGGTGCCACTTGCAATGTGCTAACCATGGTGGGCTACAGTTGTCATTTTGTCATTCCACTCAAACCTACATACAGTGTAGTTAATGTACCCGGTACTAAATCTATTGTAATGCAGCTTTTCTAATGTTTGTTTATTGAAATCTTGTTGTTATCTCTGTTTACACCATCTTTTTTTATTCCATTCATTCATTTATTCATGCATTGTAGATGGTACTCAAGAGAGAGTTATGTACAAATTCCATATTGTACACCATTGTTTGATGACATTTTTATTACACATCCCAAAATTATTATTTCCTTTCAAAGTAGAAAATAAAACATGAATTTGTTTTTTTAAATTATATTTTTTATTTTAATCAAAAATAATGTTTCAAGTTATTTCATATAACAGTTAGAAATGTACCAGCTTTGAAGTTACATGTTTTTAAAGTTTGATGTCATATTACAAAACATATTCAGCAGGAAGAGACCTTCAGTATGTGGTTTTTTTTTTCTCTCAGGTGTATTTTGTAACTTGTTTAAATCAAGTTCAGAAATTATATCAAATTTACATGGCATCTTTTGGGTTGGTTTTTATTTATTAATGAATTCATGTGACATCACTTAACTAATTAGTGTATGTGCATCCAATATAGAAATTCCATAACATCAGATTTGAATTTTCTTTGACATTATTTTCTATTCTGTCCATTATATTTTTAAATACATTTTTGTAAATTATTGCTTGATCATGTTATGTCATGGAAGAAATTTAACTGGAATACACAAATAGATGTATAATAATTTAGAATATAGTCACAGTACTCACGTACATTCGATCAACTTTACAGTGAAAGCAGAGTTCTGCAGAACATTTATAATATAAAATATTGTCAGTTGTGCGAGCATTAGTCTGCTGTACATGTTTATATACACACTCGGTGAAGAGAGTATTGCACCCCGATGTCAGGCCCACATTCCATTAACGCAGTTTCGTGCAAGTTTATCGATATAGTGTATATACATAGTACTGTTTCCATATACATGATTTCACGGACTGGCGTACAGAATGCTGAAAAAAGTAGTTAGATCAGCAATTTTTCAGAACGTGTTTTTCCTGCTATACATATCTCTTCAAAACTCAGGACATATTCCAGCTTCTCGGGAGACATTCTAAATTATTCATGGTGTTTTTCAGAATTAATGTCCAACTCCTTGACACGGTTGCAAAATACCCCATGATCGTATCTTTTTTGTAAAATTTCACACACCCAGTACATATGACATTGGCGCTACTGCGTCGCCATTCATTGGTAATGTATCATACGAATGCTTTGTTTCTGTATAAATGAACAGCTGGTCAAATTTCCTAATGGAGGATATGATTATTTTTCTAAGTGTATAGGAATCCGCTTGAGAAAACGCGTTATGGAAATGCACATTTCAGAGCTCTGAAACGCAAGGCGGAAACTTGCGCTAAATTGCTTTAATGGAAAGCGGGTCTTAATGATTGGATTTCTTTTTGCATTGCTATTTGGGGTACGTGGAAGAGTTGTCTCCCTCTCAAAACATTTGAGATAAAACAAGCAGTAATACTTTGTTATAATCTTATTTATAGAAAGTATATCTTTACAGAAAACTATTGATTATGTTATGGATTGAAAAAGATGTTCATGTGTCTGTATTTACTGTGAGATATTGTCCGAGATGAGCGATAATAACACAATATAGTTTACAATTTATTTACTATAGCTATTTAAATATTCTTAAGAAAAAACAGTAGTCAGTGTATACATTATCAACATTTAAATAAATTTAAACCCATTGCTTTATACACTTTTTAATGATAAATGTTGACAACTGTTAATAGCCCCTAACTGGTGATAATTGAGTAAAATTAATACTGAATGTACATTGTTCAGGTGTTAATGTGTATTTATTCATAAAATTGTGTTTGTGAGATCCTAAATGCTTTGATACATTATTTAAGTATGAGTTAGGTTTAAGTGTATTGGTGAGACAAATCAGTGTCAATTACTAGTTCTTTTATATATTCCAAAGCCTCATTCCTAATAACTTACTGTTCTGTTCGTTAGTCTCTTTAACAAAGTTAATCTTTGTTTCATGTTCAGTAAATGAAGTATGTCAGGTGAAATTTATGTTAGCATTTTGGTGCCATAAGTCAATTTTCATTAGACACAAAACATTGAAGATGATTATTTATATTTATTTTGCTTTATAACTAAAGAATCAAATATGCATTTACGAATTGAAATATTATGGGTAACAGTATTTTGCAAAAAATGTGGTTTGACAGTATGTAGAATACTGCACATGTTTAGTTAATACCACTTTGATATCTCCACATCTTCAAATGCATATCCAAGTACTCTTGTAACCAGGATTTGGAAGGGGGGGGGGATTTGGTGGTGGGGGATGTATGACACTATGAGCATCCAGTTTTATTGTTGGTCTTATAGAGTATGTATCTATTCAAAATGGATTTGGTACTCTAAATCTAATTGGCTATTTGAAAGCTTATACATTTGGTTTCAGTTTTGGTATACAAAATTTGATTGGATTGTCCATAATAATACTGGGTTATATTATTATTTCAATTTATATTTAAGATGGATTTGATACTGTGAAAATAAACCAACATATTTGCTAAAACCAGTCTACACATAACTGGTTGGTACTTCTTGTTAAATGTGAAATGTCTCTTACCAGCTTTAAGTTGAGTATTGTTTTTTCTTTGACTTAAATCAGCTTGGTTTGTGGTAGATATAAAATATTTTGTGCAATATGTAAATAATGTGTAATTCTAGTTGTCAAAACTTGTGTTATTTATTCATAGCTGCTATCCGTTATGTTGTAAGGTTGTGTTTATAAATAACAAATGCTTAGGTGTAAAATGTGTCAATTGTGTATTTTGTTGCTTTTGTCAGTATGTTGTTATCACCAAATGTATTGTTACATAACATTAGATACACAGATGTTTTTTTCATTTATCATGAAATATTGTATGTCTATTATAAATGTTACTTGATTTTAAATTATTACTCAAATAATTATTGAAATAACAGTACAAGAAAAAAAATTGAAACATATTTTCAAATTTATCTATTCAGAAAATATATCTTTTTGAAAACCACATTTGTTAAAACACCCTTTCTCTCACATTCGTGGTATTGCAAATTGTTTTTATTTTGATCAGTTAAAAGTATATACAATTATATATATATTAATCTGTATATATGGTTGAGTATCTGGTTATCAAGAAATAATGAAATAAATTGTAAAAAAAGTGTGTTGCCTCTTTTGTCTGTGTCGAAATTATCTCGAGCAATCTGAAAATGTGTTCCATCAGAAATGAGAATACTTAAATATCATGATGACTTTCATAGTTCTATTCATCATTGCCTTCTAACCATGACCATCTGGCTCGGAGTATCTTTTTCCAAGCAAATGGTAATTGGTTCTCTGTGTGTGCAGCATGATGCTAACAAGTTTGTGGGAAGCATTCTGTTTTTGAGCTGAAACAACATCCTGTCCACATTTTGACTGTGATGAACAAGTATGTCTTCACAACCTTATCAGTGGATCACTTTCTGAGATATGTGTGTATATAGACATGTATGTCTGTCAGAGAGAGTGTGTGTGGTGGATGATGATGTCGATGATGATGAAGACTTATTCTATATTATTATTGTTTTGGTCTGAAATAGTTTGTGCCACATAATAATGAATTAGAACTGAAGTCTTGCATTTAAAGAATAGCCACATGAATTGGTGAACGTATGTTTCATATATGGGCAATTCCACTGTCACGGGTGTGACCATCAGAGAGGTTTTATAGAATATACAATGAAAACCTTAAAAGTGGCTTTGGTTTCAACGTATTATTAGAAACATTGACACCCAAATTATGAAGTACAGTCACCATTATATTAGAAAGAGAACTAGTATAGTGACTAGCCAAAGTTGTACCCCTGTAACGGGTGTGACCTTAACTGTCAAGCCCGTTACAGGAGTAAAATATTGCATGATGAATGTAAGAGGCTTCTGATACATATAATAATGACTGTACTTCATAATTTGAGTGTCAGTGTTTCTAATCACATCATGAAACTAAAGCTGCCATGTGAGGATTTCATGGTATATTCTATAAAACCTCTCTGATGGTCACACCTGTGACAGTGGAATTGCCCAGGTGTAATTATAATGTGTAGTGTATAACATTACTTCCTAATGATAAGAACTAGGCTAAGTATGGACATACATAATCATGGAGACATGTTTGATAACTGCTCAACCTATCTGTATCTACCTGTATACAAAGTTAATTTTAGATACTAATTCACCATATCTAGATATGTAAAAAAATCATATACATGTAAAACCATACAGCCCATGCAAAATAGTCAACATATTCTGTAACAAAAACAGGTTTTCACTATTTGTCTTATATACATATACAATTAACTTTTTAATGTGGTATGTCACCATCTGTGTACTGAGAACAGAGGGACAAGAATTGTATGTTTGCAAGATGGGACCAGATATAAAAATGGCAAGTAAAATTATATTGGACACTTTCCAAATGATCTTTAGGTTTTGAGAAGTGTAGAATAGTGCAGGTATGAAGTTTTGCTTCACTGGATCAACTCTATTTAAATGATCCTCTCTCTAATCTAGAAATATATCTAAATTCACTTTTAACATGAGAAAAACGGTCTGATCTGACACTGTGTCATTGTTTCTGAAATCCCACTGGGATATTTTACTTAACAAAATGTTAATGTTCTGTTTCATTTCAAAGACATTAAAATAATAAAATTTAATTAATACTACATGTATTTTAATCATCTATTTTTATGTTTATTTTATAAGATAAAAAGCTGGGTGGGTGTTTTTGCATTGTGATTTGGGAATTTTTACTCTAAATCTGGGAATGATGCATAACATATGAGTATAGTAACATAGATAATAAAACCCTGCAGATCTCATTTCAGACAATAATTATCTGTTGATGATAGTAATATCTCTTTAATTACCAACTGTAATGTCTAACCAGAAAAACAGCAATGAAAATACAACCAGTGAACTTAAAAAAAGACTCAAATTAAAAAAAAAGCCTTTAAGAATAAAATTACATTAATGTAGAATGGATATTCAAAGTGGGGGCGGGGATTATTATTATGGATGTATAAAATGTGTTGTGCGAAACCGTGAGCACTGCTGGCATGATGCTCCATAAGGATAATTTTAAAATATTAAAGCCCCTTTATAGTGATTCTGGCATGTTTTCGACTTATTACCTAAGACATTTTTAACCATATTAAAAAACTGGTAAAAAAGGTGAGGGTGTGTGTGCTGAGTCCTCTAGCCCTCCCGGCTCCTACAGGCCTGAATTAAAGAACTTTAAGATCAAAATTAACCAACAATTAACTAACTTTAACATTTTAACATGATTCATGAAGTGATTCGTGTACAGACAGAGCAGGTAATCATCTACATTGCAGGGTTTCACATTTAAGGTGTGAGATCACGCTCGCTCCTCACCGTGCCTGTAGATTTCGACCAAGGAGCATGAATAGTTATGCTCCAAAAATACCATCGATTTCGGTAATTATCGGTTTTTGCAAAAATATCCAAATATAATTAGAATCCATCACATAATTTTTTTTAAATTATCACGAATATTATAAATAAATCGACCCAAAATATGTAACAAATATTCAACTCGCATAATTGCTGGAGAATTAGAGCAAAAAAATATATTTAAAAAACGTCCGGTTTTGTCAATTTATTAATTTTTAAAAACTATATTTATTCTTCAACATATTAAACAAAATGGTTAAATACGATTATTTTTACTGAATGTGTGATTCAAGAACAGCTTGACAGCAATTGACAGGTCACAATAATAAAATTTAAAAAATTATGTTTTTTGTGTTCCTTCTTTAAAAAATCTCTATCATAACGACCATCGATCATAACGACCATCGATCGTTCGGTAGACGGAAAGATCGGCAGTTTTATTTTATTTATTTTTTGGATTATTTTTTTATTTATTATTTTTAAAGATTAAACAAAATGGTTCAGTACGATTATTTTTACTGAATGTGTGATTCAAGAACAGCTTGACAGCAATTGACAGGTCATAACATGTTTTTTGTGTTCCTTCTGAAACCTCTATCATACCGTCGAGTTGCCAACTATTATCTTTTACTTATTTAAAAAAAAAAATATATATATTTATTAGACAAAACTGTGTACTTCTTAATATTTTTTTTTATTTTCTAAAATCTTTTTTCATATATACCAAATTGTTAAATAAGATTATTTTTTAATGAATATGTAATTCAAGAACAGCTTGACAAGTAAAGAGGTCACAACACGTTTTTGCGTTCCTTCAAAAAAAACATCTATCTTACCAACTATCTAGTTGGCAACTAGTTGCCAACTAGGTAAATGGTAAAACAGTCTAGATGAAAAAATCATTGGTACTCGTACTATAAATCGACTGGCGGTCATCTCTGCAGTAAAATTAATTTTAATAATTTGGCGTAACACGTACAGATATCAGTGTAGTCAGGTATCGACTATTTTTGTTTCCCAAATGCCGATGGAAAATCCATGTAATTAATAAACTGCACTATTTGGAGACAAGTAATTATGTTTTCAGAGAAAATAGGGAAATCCGTTTTGGATATGTTTTTCCACGATTCCCTTATCATGGAAAATCAATGCCTTTAGTATACCAAATATGACTACTGTACATGCTATCAGTACCTACCCGACGACGATGACATGAACAAACACCCTCACAGAAATTATGATTTAGAACTGATACACATTGCTAATTATTGACTCTCTGGCCAAATGTATCAATGATTCTGAATCAACTGAATCATTCAATTGATTTTAAGGACAAAGCTCCCCATCACTTATGTAGGGGTGTGATTATGGAGAGTGAAAAAAAGCTCCCCTGAAACTTACTTGGGGAGTGATTTATAGCTCTCCTCTACTTTTCAAATGTGAAACCCTGTACATGTATTAGTATTGTAAAGATAGAACAGTGGATAGATAATGTGTATAATATATGCAAGCAATATAACAAGAGTTATTCAGTTAATTATGCGATTGAAATAATATGCTTGACTCCCTTACATTTCACTTAAAACCTGGGTTTTCTAATGAAACTTGACCAACTCTAGTGGTGCGGTGGTTACACTATCTGACTCATGGCTGGTAGGTTACTAGGTATTAGGATCAAATCTCTATTGAGGATTGGGATTTTTATTCTGGGAACCAGCTACAACTACAAAGTATCATGACATTAACCGAATATTAATGAAGATATAGTCATTTATTTCTATACACCTCAAAAGACGTCTGCATGGAAATGCACAAACACGTCAAAACACAGTTCTATGTGGTAATAAGTTAAAAAGCTGTTTTGAATCACATTGGATGATTGTTTTTTCTTTTTTTGGTTGTTTTTTTCTTTTCAATATGTTGATATCTAAAAAAGGAAAGTTTGTTTTATTTAACGACGCCATTAGAGCACACTGATTTTTATCATCGGCTATTGGACATCAGTCATATGGCCATTCTGATATATATATATATAGAGGAAACCTGCTTCTGGCACATAGGATACTCTTTCCAATAAGTAGCAAGGGGTCTTTTATATGCACCGTTCCATAGACAGGACAGCACATACCACAGCCTTTGATGAACCAGTTGTGGACCACTGATTGGAATGGAAAATAGCCCAAATATATTGGTATCTGTGCCAGTATAATATTAGTTTTTCAAATCAAACCTGGAATAAATATATTCATGATCTTACTTCAGTATTTGATAATTAACCATTTTCAGGCGTACTCCTAGTATTTAGCACAGATTACAAAAAATACTTAGTGAGTAGTCTGAAATGGGGGCCTAGATTTCTCATTTCAGCTTTGCATGGGCCTGATCCAACCAAGCCTCCAAGGTAGTAGTTTAAGTTACCAACATGAAATTTGCAAATCAATGATTGAATCATGAATGAATCATGAAAACCTGCTTTCTGAAATTCTGTTAACGAGACTGTAAAATAACTAAATTATATCTATTGCATAATTCCTCATAATCAGATCAAATAACAGACAGGTACCTTGTGAGGTGAGATCACTTGACTTGCATGCAATCAATCAGTACCAACTCAATCAAATATATTTTTAAAACGCCTCACGAATTTTCACATGTGCCAGCAACCATAACCCACTTCCGCACATGAAGCGCCACCTACGTATCTGTATTGTATTTTTCTCCTCTGCTCAGAGACCCCTTCCAAATAACATTACGTCGGCGTGAAATGCATAAATAACAATATTTTTGTTGTTGTTGTTGTCTAACGATACCACTAGAACAGTTGATTATTTTGACACATAATCAAGTGTGAGCCAGCATCCAGGGGGTTTTGAACCACTGTCATAAAGCTTGAGAGTCCGACGTTCTATCGCTGGACCATAGAGGCTCACTAATAATAGTAATATAACAATAATTATATATTTTATTAAACATAAACATGAAATAAAATATAAAATAAATTAATTTTTAAGGGAAGAATCGGATGAATATTTTAGCTCATTAGGTATACATGTCCTGAACAACTGCCAGGAACGAAAAAAAATCCAATAAGACCAATTGTTATAGTTTCCGTCGACAAATGTTTCCAATAAATACATAACTATGCTATCTCACGAAAGATAAATAATAATAATAATAATAATAAATAATAATAAAGTAGCTGATAGCTAGTCAACATTTACATTGGACACACAAATCCTTTCTGTTAGACATTATGAGTAAATCAATCTAGAAGACGCTTATAATATTGGTTTTATTTATATTTTACTTCTTATTTTATTTATTTATTTGTTGTTATTACTATTATTGTTGTTGTTGCTGCTGTTATTCATACAATTTTTAAAAATTATTATTATTATTTATACACATATATAACGACACCACTAGAGCACATCGATTTGGTAATTTTTACATATAGCCAAGTGTAAGCCAACCTCCAAAGGTTTTGAACCACAATCTTCAACTTAAGAGTCCGATGTCCTACCACTGGACCAATACAACAAGTCTTCAATGTTTGTTTAAACGCTCATTAAAAATATGTACAGGCTAACTCATCAGAAAGGTAGTCAGGTTATATATATATATATGTGTGTGTGTGTGTGTGTGTGTGTGTGTGTGTGTGTGTGTGTGTGTGTATATATATATATATATCCTGACTACCTTTCTGAAGAGTTAGCCTGTTTACATATATTTTTAATGATTCAAAGCTCGTTGGAGAATGGTTCATACTTGGCACTTGACTAGCAGGCCCGTAGGAACGACTTTGAGAGTGGGGTTTGGGGCACTGACGGATCGGATACAAATTCTATATCACATTTTGGTTACAATGGCAAACATTAATGTTTAAAAAGAAAAGAAGGCTCACAAGTGTGTGGGGGGGGGGGGGGGCATGACTAGGTATCAAACTTACCAATGTTTGACATCCAATAGCCGATGATAAAAACATCAATGTGCTTTAGATATGTCATTAAACAAAAACAAAATAATAATAACAAAAAATAGATAATAATAATAATTTCAGTGAGGTGAGGTGCCTTGCAGTTTTTATTTTAAAAATAAGTACAAGGCAAACATATTAGCCCAGTACAATACCAGAGCAACGTAGACTGGTTTACGACTGTATAACTTGATAGTAAAGAACAGCTGTAACCATGGGCGTAAATCCCGGGTGAGACGGGGGTGACGCCTATATACAAAACGACGTTTTCTGTGAATTTGATATAAAAATCGTCTGCTGTCTGTTTGATTACTACATGATTAATAAGAAGTCTTAATTTAAAAAGAATAAAGGAAAAAATTGCGTCATCCGTCAAAATGAAAATGCCGAAAATATAAGGTACGAATATGCTTTATTCATTGCACATGAGGCCAACATCGTAGTGCTGTTGTTAAGTGAAGTTCACCATAGTTTTGTTAATATTATTATTTAGAAAAATAACGTTTTCGATCTCCCCTCTCTGTCTGTTTTCACAGTTCCCCCCGCCCCACACGCACCCACATACGCTACACACCCACACACGCTACACACACTCCACACACAAAAGAACAAAGAAAACTAACACGTTTATTATTACATGCTTTATTTTAATCAGGAGTACAAAACATAATAAATACGAGAACCGTTGCCATGCATTCCTGCATTCGAGGAAGAACAAATATGTTTTGATTATAGTGGAAGCAATGAGATTACACAAACGTCAATATGGCTATAACGATAATATTTACAAACACACATATTTATATTATAAACAAACAGTTCACCAGCATTCGAGGTATTGTGTATCCATTATAATATGTACGGTTTTGGTCGTCCATTTCTACATATACTTGACTGTGAACGACAACTTACGCATAATTTTATAACCTCTGTTATTTATATCGTCAAAAGATCAGTTAATAGATAGAAGTGATATTTGCAAATTGCATTGCATATATGATATACTAGCCCGTAAGAACGACTGAGGGTGGGAGAGGGGCACCGACGGATCGGGTACAAACTCTATATCCGATTTTGATTACAATAGCAAACATTAATGAGTGAAAAAAAATAAAAATAAAAAAGTAGGCTCACTAGTGGGAGGGGGCACTTGGCCCCGGTCTCCCCCCATCCCTCCTCTGTTCCACGGGCCTGACATAGAATGATTTCTCAAATCCGTGTGCCTTCATGTACATCCGTTATATTGTTTGACACATATATCACAGCTGTATATACGTAAAGGTGCACGCCCACTGTTACAAGTGGCATATTTTGATTGTTTTCATATAATTATTAGTAATAAACCACTACAAATTAGTCGATCCTTAAAACATAATGGTCTAATTAACACTACATCATCAACAGAACAATATTGCGCACTCAAATTATAATGGTGATCAGGCCCGTAACCATCATGCTTAAAAAAATATAAATATATATATATATATATATATATATATATTAGCGGAACTCTCAATCGTTCGGGACGGATCGTCCGATCCCCCCCTCCCCCCCCCAGCTCCGACTACGGGCCTGGTGATGAACACGCCCCTAAAGTTATATGATGTAATTTTAAGTAGACGGTTTTAATTAATGGTAAAGCGTTGTTTAAAGTTAATTGATGGTAAACACTATATCACCACCATTTCCTGTCGGACGCACTAAAAATTATTTTCCTATGAAATTATATAATTTTTCTGGAAATAAATTGCTTTACTTCATAGTAATTAATTCAGTGCGTATTTTCTTTTAAGTGCAATACATTTCAATACAAACTACGTTTGGAGGATTTCCACCTTGTGTAACTATCAGAATGACCCTTTTAAGGGATAGGTTGCAGTTGTGTAATTAGAAGATGCTAAAATATTGACAACCTTATAAATATTAAGAATAAACAGTTTCATTGTTGTGAGGTAGCCATTTTCATTTTTATTTAATACTGGTAATGTATGAACACTTTAATGCTTAAACAGGCGCATATTTATTTACTTTGTTATGTATTAGGGGTCGTTCACAATATTCAACATTTTTCTAGAATTCGTATTCAGAAGACTTACGTGTACTAATTTTCGCAACGCTCCCCCTCCAGTACACACACGTTCGTATGCACGCGCGCACGCACACAGGTCCATAAGTCCTCGTTCGTAAGCACGCGCGCTTCCCAATCGCCCAAATTAAATACAAGTGCTAGAATTGATTTTAAAAGGTTCAACATTTCAATGACAATTTAAATTAGTACGAGGGCTTTGACCCCTTCTTTCCTTAACAGGAATAGGTAAATGTTGATAACGGTAAACAACCCTTAATTTAAAATTTCTGAAATAACTTTCTACCGCTGAAAAGCTACACAAATATGTTTACAAAAATAATCATACAAAAATTTGCCCTATTTGCAAAACCAATGCTTGTTCGTAAAACATAAATACATGTATACGCATACAATGAATTATGTACAATGAATTTACCTCATTTATTGTACAACTTTACTTTGCATTGGCTTGCATGTGGGTATACGAAATTGGATATATACGACATATATAATGTAGTTAACAAAATAATTATACCGTAAATATTGAATAAACAAAAACAGACACACCTCAATTTATCAAGGGACTAGAGTTAAAGTACTTACACGAAAATATCCAGTGTTAAATGTGAGGTTTAGATTCAATGAATGTCACTTATATTTCATCACATCAAGTACACTTTAATCATTTGTATACAAATATGTAGGTCCTATCCAGTAGCGGATCAATAAAATCCATTTGGGGGTGGGGCACTAACATTAAAAAAAAAAAAATTAAAAAATATATATTTTTTTAGTCGCGAAATGATGGGGAGGAGGGGCCTGGCCATTGACCCCCTAAATCCGCCACTGCTATCATTACATACAGGCAAAACCTAAGAGTACATAGGGCAGAAACTGTGTTTACCCTGACAAATGTCAGAAATAGCAAAAAGCTGCGATTTGTGGTGCCACCTATGGGCTGCACCACTGTGTGACTCGTAAGTTTTTCACTCATAGATTCATTTATAAGACACTGATAAATTGGAGGATGAAAACCAGATTTCCTCCATTTTTTACTCAATCGTTTTTGACTTGACTACATACTGTGATCTCCCCAAAAGCCAATATTTATTTTTGTTTACTGTGATCCAACGAAAACCTAGAAAGTGTTGAAGATTAACAATACCATCTTGTTTCTAGTTTAGATGATATGTATCTACCCCCTCCATAAAGTTGAGGAGGGATTTTAACAATTTACCAAAGGAATCTGTAGCAATATCCTAAATTACATGATTTTATTTTAGATAATTGAATTTAGTGAAACAACCAAGAAGACATTTAACAAAAATAGTTAAACCTCAGACGCTTTGATAAACGCATATGATGCCGATTCCTCGGAGTCTTTAACCGTAAAATAAATAAATGAAATAATAATAATTAAAAAACAAAAATTATTTATGTCGCACAATTTAGGGGGACGGGCCTCTGCTCCCTAGATCCGCCACTGGCTTATTTTGTTCGAGACGTAGTTCACTTTTAGTGACTTAGACCATTGGTATTGATAAATAAACATTGTATACCTATTACTTAACAAAGTCATAAAGACACAGGACCTGAAAGAATGTTGGTGATATGCTTGACCTGGTAGCTCCGCGGATATCAAAGTCCACACTGCATCTTGTACACATAACGATATTGTTCAGTTACAGATTCATTGCAAAATGCTCTTTCTTTGTGTATATGTTACCGATGAGATGTTCCTTGAATAGACCGCTGCTGGCAGTGTGTAATTTCATATGGAAATAGACATTCCTGAGGATTTTGCATGTAAAACGACAAAATATTTGTCTGGTTTCAAACAAGGGGGAAATCGTTTCCTTGAAGTGGAAGGGGGGAGGACGGAGCATCTACTTGTCCAAAAACTGGGGGTGATATGTTCTCCACCCCCACCCCCCCGCCCCACCTCCACGCCCTACCCAGGGTTGACGCCATTATAGACCTCCGGTGTATATCGAAGACCACACTGATACAATAAAGAGAAATACTGGTAAAGTTTACGGTATTATTTAGGCATTTTAATTTCAATTTCTCAAAGTAAATAAAAAAGGGGGGGGGGGTAATTATATAGGCGTCTCTTCCGTCCAGAAAGTGTGGTATGTGTCCTCCCTCCCCCGTTCCCTCATAATTTACGTCTCAAGTTTCAAACAAGACTGAATCCAAGGGAAGTATAGGTAAAATCATGAGGGTTTGGCCCATAAATCACTGTCAAAAGAAAGATAATACCAGGAGTTCGCGAAATATTCTGGGACATTTTTTCAGTCAGAACATATCGCCATGACTCATTTAATTATAGCATTATACATGGTTAATTAATTACAACGCTGTATACAGATGTTTAATGTAATTTGTTAACATTTACAACTAATGTTGTAATGTTTTCTTTCTTCGGAATTAACTTTACATATACGAGTTACTTCCCTTCAGTATCAAGCCTTCCATAATTTATGTTAATTATAATATAACTAACTTGTTTACGTAATTGTTTTTCATGACTGTTTCACTAAATACAATTTTCGACAATAAAATCACATGATTTAGGATATTGGTACAGATGTCATTAAAACACTTTTAAAATTTCAATATCGTCCTATAAACGACACCTATCAACGTAATAACCTATCTATAAAAATAACAGAGATGTCCTTTTGCACCCATTACAAAAAGGTTAAGCGCCGAGAGTAGTTTTCTCAGGTTCTTTGGATAGTCATTAAAATAGATAGATATTATAAATCAGAATTAGGCTTAAAAAGTATGTTTCTGGGAACATACTTAAAAATAAGGTTTGGCTGGGTATGATATATACTGTTTTAGAATTTTAGAAAAGGAAATAAAATATATTGAAATACTGAATAAAAATATCACTGTCTGCTCTTTCTAATATTTGGTTATTTTTGGTTTTGCCTTATCTCGTGGGTACTACGCGATTTCACTGGTTCCAAACGCTCTCACTGGACTGAACAAGAAGCGCAAAAACTAATCTAACAACCTGTTTGGTCCTGAACATAAACATGCTATCCGTTAATCTTGCAAATTCAATTTGGGCGAGTGAAAAACTGCTCTCCCGAAAGCTCAATATTCCCATGTACGTCTGCTTGTTAGATCGAGATTAACTCTTTCTGTCACTCTCTTTGCAGATTTGAGGAGTCTGATATAACTTCTTTGTAATTTATAAAAATATGAACTGTTATTGTTGTGTTAGACATGCCTGAACTGAATTAAGAACCCACAACGTATTGTGATTTCGCTACATGGTTAAGAAATTGGACGGCAATCACAGACATTCATAACCATAAACATAACACAATAGTATTGGCATCAAAGACAAAACTAGCTATTCATTGTTGTTCACCATAGGAAATTCTTTGAATGGAGTTCCTTATATTGTTTCAAACAAAATAAATGATTTTGGGAATACATGAGTGTTAATAAATTTATGAGGTTCGGGAACTCTACGTTCAAGTCGTCTTTATCGTCTGTCACTAGTGTTTTCATCTTTATATGGTAGCCATGGAAACACGTGTATATGAATTATCTGTATAACTGCACAGACAGCAAAATTTCGTTTGAAGGAAGATGTAAGTCATTCTGAAAATGTCTCCTCTTTCACTTCAAAGGCATCTTCCATACGCATGGACATTGATCAACTGAATTAGATCATCTTCCGCTCTGAGAAAATTCTTTGGGTAGTAACAATGGGTACGACACATTTAAGACTTGTTATCCAGTGGTCCTGAAAAGTTTCTCAACTTGGCAACAGATATTTAGTAACCTGAAAGTAAATAATAGAAAATATAGAACAATAATTTTAAAAATGAATAATGAAAGGAAGAATGACGGTAAAACGATATATTTAAGATGTAAGATAAATGTTTCACAGACACAGTAACAGCTCATGTAAATTGTTTAATTGCTATTAGATGTTGCATAAAGTGAGATGTTGGCACTACCTTTGCAATAGTTAAAGAGTTTTCATTTTAGTTCCTTTCAATAAAAGTCTATATTAATTTATAAAAAGGTAAAGTGCTGTGTCATCTACAGCAGGGTTTCGCGTTTAAGGTGCGCGATCGCGCCCCACCGCGCCCGTAGATTTCAACCAAGGAGCGTGAATAATCGCGCTCCAAAAATACCATCGAGTTCGGTA